>JAMPIV010011092.1:0-50000 GCA_024509875.1 Oreohelix idahoensis | reverse complement strand
AACCTCATGTTCACCAAAGCTAAATTCGCTTGAATTAATAGCCATGACGTCAGGCGAGAGCTGTAACAGGTGCCTGTCTGGTACAGACCAGATCGTGACTCGTGTGAAGCTCACGTTCCTCGTGGACTGATTGCGAAAACGAGGTCAAGAGTCGAAAAGAGGCATAAGTGACTTAACTGAGCGTGGCCATGCCGCATAAGTCTCCTGGTCTAAGCGATAAGAAAAAAAACGCTTGCATCGGGTCGTAAAAAAAAAAAAGTGATAAAAGATTTTCAAAAGAACAAAGAGAAAAACACGCAAAAATATAACCAAAGTCTGCAGTATTAACGATAGAAATGTCAGCTTCTATGTAACGACTCTCGTAATTTTCTACATGGGTCATGAAAGTCATGGCAATGTGTTTTTTTTTTTTAAATTAATTAATTCATTTCTTTTTTGTTTGCTAACAATAGCATTATGAGACAAAGAAAACATAAGATCAAGATAGAAAGAAAGAAAACTCATGAATTGTTCAATGTATAGATAAGAAACGTTTACGAAATTTAATATACAGATAGGAAGGCTCAAGACGTGTACACAGAAGAGAACAAAGGGGTATGCCAACAAAAATACGAGAGACCTGTACAACAGCACAAAGAAGCTAACTGGGAAATGCAAGCAAGCGAATTGCCTCATCAAAAACAAGAATGGAAAATTGCTTAGCAAATAAAGAGGTGGACGGAACATTGTGAGAAGCTTCTCAATAGACCAGGTCCACAAAATCCCCCCCCCCGCCCCAGACATCCAACCAACAGAATAAGAGTTAAAAGCCAACTGTGTAAGACCAACCAAGGAAGAAATAAAGAAAGCTATAGAGTTTCTAAAAGATGGAAAAGCAGCTGGTTCAGATGTCATTCCTCCCGGGGCCATCAAAGCAGTAAGATTTAAAAGAGCACACAAATTACAGAGGAATAATGTTCAGTTCTCTTCTCAATGTGTTTTTCGTAGCACACACAGTTTATAAATGTATAAAAGATACCACAAAGCCACCATAAGCGACTTACACTTGTGTGAGTATGTATGTGTGTATGTTCGTATGTATGCATCTTCTTCTTCTTTGATCCTTAGCCGCCGACCATCAAAGCAGTCAGTGGTCATCCCGCCTGGTGGCGTCTTGTAGGGCAACAACAAATTGATTCCACTTTGCTCGGTCGGTGGCCATCCTTCGTACAGTGCCCCAACTCTGGTTCATTCTTTGCATCTCAGCCTCCACATTCCTCCGCCAAGTTGTTTTTGGTCGGCCTCTCTTTCGTTTTCCTTCAGGGGTCCATAGCATCGCTGTTCTTGTGATGGCACCGGGGTCTCTTCTGAGGACATGGCCAACCCAGCTCCAGCGTCTGCCAGCTATGATGGTGTGCATGTCCTCTTGCTTGCTCCGAGTAAGCAGATCTTGGTTGGTGATGGTATTCGGTCAAAAGATTCGGAGAATTTTTCTTAGGCAGGTTGTGTGAAAAGAGGACAATTTCGACATTTCCTTCTCTGTAACTCTCCAGCATTCCGCACCATAGCGAAGCACAGAAAGCACTCAGCTCTGATATAATCTTAATTTTGTGCTTGTGCTGTACTGAGAGGACTTCCAGATGTTGCGTAGACTATAAAAGGCTGTTCTTGCTTTGTTCATTCTGTTGTTGATGTCTTTGCTTGCTCCGCCATCTGATGTTACTATGCATCCTAGGTATGTGAAGGTGTCTGTCTGTTCCAGTTGTTGATTCCTTACTGTTATGGGCTCGGGGTTACTCACATTGAGTGTCATGACCTCTGTCTTCTTAAGATTGCTGGCTATACTTATTAAGTCTATCCGTTTTTTCCTGGATGTGTTGATGTGAATGTGCTAGTAGTGCAATGCTATCTGCATATTCCAGATGCCACCATAAGCGACTTACACTTGTGGGAGTATGTATGCATGTATGTATGTATGTACGGCCAGGAAGAACATTAAAAGGGATCATGCTGGAGAGGTTAAAAGAGTTCATAAATAACAGAGATTCGGGACAAAATGAAAGTGCTTGATGAGAGGTCACAGCAAGTGGGTTTGAAAATACGCAGGAAGAAAACAAAGATAATGAGATTAAATGCGGGAAACGATAACAATATTGCACTTGAAGAAACATCACTAATAGATGTAGAATCGTACAGATACCTTGGCAGCAATTTAGACCACGTTGAAGGGACAGTCAGTTATATCAAAATAAGAATACAAAAGACTAGAGGAGTTTCCAGTGCTTTGGAGAATATATGGAGATTTTTTTTTTAATCCTCCAACACAAAAAAAAGTAGAATCTTTAATTCACATGTCAAGTCTGTTCTATTGTATGGCTATGAAACATGGTGGAGAACAAACAAAAACAACCGTTAAAAAGCTATATGTTTTTTAATTAAATGTGTTTTAAACTATAAGTTTTTGTAATAAAATTAAATATGTTTTAAACTATAAGTTTTTGTAATAAAATTAAATGTGTTTTAAACTATAAGTTTTTGTAATAAAATTAAATATGTTTTAAACTATAAGTTTTTGTAATAAAATTAAATGTGTTTTAAACTATAAGTTTTTGTAATAAAATTAAATATGTTTTAAACTACATGTTCTTGTAATAAAATTAAATATGTTTTAAACTACATGTTTTTGTAATAAAATTAAATATGTTTTAAACTACATGTTTTTGTAATAAAATTAAATATGTTTTAAACTACATGTTCTTGTAATAAAATTAAAAGTGTTTTAAACTACATGTTTTTGTAATAAAATTAAACAAATTTTAAACTATATGTTCTTGTAATAAAATTAAACATGTTTTAAACTACATGTTCTTGTAATAACATTTAAAATGTTTTAAACTATATGTTTTTGTAATAAAATTAAACAAGTTTTAAACTACATGCTCTTGTAATAAAATTAAACATGTTTTAAACTACAAGTTCTTGTAATAAAATTAAACATGTTTTAAACTACATGTTCTTGTAACAAAATTAAACATGTTTTAAAAAACATGTTCTTGTTATAAAATTAAACATGTTTTAAACTATAAGTTCTTGTAATAAAGTTAAAAATGTTTTAAACTATATGTTCTTGTAATAAAATTAAACTGGTTTTAAACTACATGCTCTTGTCATCATCAATTTCCTTTTTGCCTCCAACGGAGCATGATGCCATCACAGCTGCTGATTCCCCCCCCCCCCCTTCCAGAAAGCCAGCATAAAGCATTCAAATGCGCTTGTAGCCTTGGTTACTGTAGCAATCTGTTTTGCATGAAGAGGTTGCCATGCCCAAGCACAACCTCATATTAGTGGCCTTGTACGACATACCAGAGGGATCAGTAGCAGTGGCGTATCCTGGTAATGCGAGCTAGGCGTGCTGCTACTTAAAAAGAATATGTACGCCTACTATTTAAGTTCTTCCCCTCTTAATTTAAAAACCAACTATATTCAATTACGCAACGATAGTTATTAGGGGTATATGTCAATTATCTCCGAAATACTAATTAACTTACAACTTGAAACTCACTGTCACTGTAATAATCTGCATTCCCGGCAACTAACAAAAATTAATCACAAAAAACACTGGACTTGGACACAGCCGATTTTTACAACTCGAGAGCTGCAAGACGACCGCACGCATGTTTGTATTGTATTGACGTATCTGGCCATGACCCCGATCCACACAAACCAGTCTTCAAACGTAAATCCGAAAGGGGCAGCACGCATAGTGACGGAATTACCCGAGAAAGTTCGGGCGATTGCTACCAACCAAAAAAAAAAAAAACTGCACTATAAAACGCGTCTGGGAAACTGAAACTAGATATACTCGTAGATTCTATGCGGGACAATCCGTTATCCTGATGAATGCGGTCCGAAAGCAAAACATTATAAGAGAAATATTTTATAGAATAATACATAAAATTTTTATTTTCCTTCGGGCATAGCTGTGCGCAGCACGCACAGCACACATAGAGAATACGCCACTGATCAGTAGTCCTATTCTGTATTAGTCTCTGGAAAGACCCTCCTGGGGACATGTTCTTGTTCAGCTGAAAGTATTTTAAACTTTTAAACTGCCGGTTACTCGTTTTACATTGTAAATCTTTATGACAGCTTTTGACTTGACCTTTGCAGGGTATAGGTCACATCACATGAAAATGAGTCCAGTAAACAAACAACTTCAAAGTTCGGTTGCTAATTTTACATTATGTAGTGGTCTATGTATAGCTGCTGCTACTTTATTTGTTTGCCTGTGCCTTTGATTGAAGTTTTTGTTTTCAATTGTTTAAAGTACTAATAAGGATGCACTATGATAAAAGAAAGTTATTGTTAAAAATAAATATTCTAGAACATAACGGTTCGTCTACAAGTGTCATGGTCACTGGTGTAGGAGATTATGTGTCTCCACAGTGTGCGCTTCTTAGCTGTGGGTTAAATGTGTCCCGTAGCAGTTACTGTCTGAGGAGTGTTAGAGACGTCACCATATTAGGCCCAGCATCGAGAGGTGGGGTGATCAGTTCCCTTCCTCGCTGCCTTTTCTTTTCCTAACTCAAAGAGCAGAGTCAGGTACCCATTTACAGCTGGGTAGACTGGATCGTGTCGGTACCGTGATTCGAACAACCCAGCACCTTTGCCATGATCGACCAGCGCTGTAACCACTCTGTCAAAAGGACGCTCTAGCTGTGTGTATCAGTTCTTATTTGATGTGTTGCCATAAGATAGTAAACTGTTCAGTCGTCTCTCTCTCTCTCTGTCTCTGTGTGTGCGTCTCTCTCTCTCTCGTTCTCCGTGTCTCTTTTAGGTTTGAGAGTCCGATTGACAAGGTGGCTAGCGTGCTTGCCTCTGGCGGCAAATTTACAGGTAACCGGATTCGAAAATTAGCAGCTGCATTTCAAATCTATCCTGCTGTAAATGGGAACCTGGCGTGGCTCTTTAATTAGGGACGAAAAAGGAAGGCAACTGGTCACTCCCGCCCCATAAAGATTGACCTATTAAGTCTCTAGCCAGAGCCAAGTCTTGGGCAGTGCCAGAAGTACGTCTGCAACGAACGTCGGCTTCAGTGGGCACATCATTTATTTTGTTAATGCGGAATTTATAGTGGGATCCAACTCAATAGAGTGAAATTGGCCATCATAAGAGAACAATACAGTACGGCAGAGGCAGGTTGGGGGGGGGGGGGGGGAGAAAATGCCAAAACGAGACCTCACACCACCTTTAAAAGTCCAACTTTCTGCACTTCACTTCCCTACGTTAGTATCTGCTATAGGACTACCTTTACCTAGATCTAGAATAATGAAGTCTCTAACACTTTACTCCCTTACAGCAGCATCTCCTATGGGACTTCATTTAACCTTTACCTCTAATCAATGTTGGCCACGTATCACGTGTTCTAACTTTCTCCATCTCACAAACATGTCCAGTAAAACTAGACCGCAATTGTCTGATGTGTCCATGAAGAATCCTTGGCAACATGGCCCAGTTTCAGAACACAGACCGCATGTCTCTGATGTGTGCATGAAGAATCACTAGCACCATGGCCCGGTTTCAGGACATTGTCCACAAGTGCCAGGTCAACAGGCGTTGGCAGTCATGTCTCTTCATGTCTACCGTTTTTTTCTTTCTTCAAAAATCAGTTGTATCTTCAAGATCTTTTCAATTTGTTCATTTTACTGAGTATTTGTCTTGTCTTCCTCTTCTTCTCGTTTACTTGAATTTATCAGTTGATATCAGATTTTCAAATTCTTATTTTTTTTAAATGACGTACAAGACAGCCATAGAACTGATGACAAGAACCAGACAATTACCAGTGGAACAAGAGATGACAAGAACCAGACAATTACCAGTGGAACAAAGAGATGACAAGAACCAGACAATTACCAGTGGAACAAGAGATGACAACAACCAGACAATTACCAGTGGAACAAAGAGATGACAAGAACCAGACAATTACCAGTGGAACAAGAGATGACAAGAACCAGACAATTACCAGTGGAACAAGAGATGACAAGAACCAGACAATTACCAGTGGAACAAGAGATGACAAGAACCAGACAATTACCAGCATGACAAAGAACCAGACAATTACCAGTGGAACAAGAGATGACAAGAACCAGACAATTACCAGTGGAACAAGAGATGACAAGAACCAGACAATTACCAGTGGAACAAGAGATGACAAGAACCAGACAATTACCAGTGGAACAAGAGATGAGAAAAAGACGTTGGCGATGGAGTGGACACACACGTTGAGGAAACTTGTTGATAGAATTACCATACAGGCATTATTCTGGAATCCTCAGGGTAAAAAGGCAGACGGGAGGACACGTGGAGAAGAGAACTGCAGACACAAGTGGAAATGAGGAGGAGGACATGGCAAGTCCTTGAGCTGATGGTACCCGGATGTGACGATTTGGCACGTGTTTGTTGAAGGCCACTGCTTATTAGGGAGCTAAAGAGGATTGATTGATTGATTGATTGATTGATTGATTGATTGATTGACAAGACAGTCATTATTCTGGAATCCCCAAAAAACACATTGGAAAAAGAACAGGAGACAGAAATGGAAGAGATTAAGAAAACATTGAAAAATCTTGAGTGGATGACACAGAACTGAAGGACTTGGCATGAATTATCAGTAGGCCTATTGTCTTTAGACAACTGCGGGGTACTGATGATGATGATTTGTCCACAGAATCTTTACTGTCTACCCCTTTTGTGCTGATAAACCACTCTGCCAATCGGACGATCGTAGCCAAAATACAATTTTAAAAATTATCGACTGAAAATGTAAGGTCTATGTATCCTCATCATCATCTCCCCAAGGAGCATAGGCCTTCAACAAAGTTATGCCAACTTGTCTTGTCCCACGCCATAAGCTAAACGTCTTTCTCATGAAGGCTACGTTGTGTGTTGCACATAATCGATATCTTCACCAAGAGCTGGCCGCTCAATGACAGTGGATCAACGTCAAGTCAAGTCAATCAATGTCTGCGGCATTCAGATCCAACATAGGATACTTGATAAGGTTCTTATGCAGTACTGAAAAAAGAAGAAAAAAAAACAGAAAAAGACCCAAGTAAATATGCTCTAAAAAAAATGTGCATGCCGCGAGTGAATGTTGTCGATGTACGAAAAAAAAAAAAGAATACTAGGAACTATAGCCGTGAGCGTGGGTTTCATGTACCAAGGGAGATAGCTCTTCAAATAGTTTATAATCCCGACATTAGCAGAGTTATGTACCACAAAAATTGGATACTTTCGAATCGAGAAGGTAGGACTTATAATTTGTTATTTTACTTTGGCTGATGCAGGTCGACTTGCCCAGAATCGTGATGTGTTCAGAGCAGCTGTAATGGAGACAACGTTCTGGAAAGAATACGTCACATGATGATGACTTTAGAATTAAATAAATAAATAACTGTTTAATTTAATTTAATAATAATAAAATAAATAAATAAAGGGATACCAGAACAGCTTGTATATCTGGTTTGATTTGCTTTTAGTTTGAAGGATCATCTTCAGTGCGCACGGACAACTCCATCAGTGCTCCGATCTCCTCCCTTAGGTCACACAAGGAGGAGCTAGCACAGTGCACCAACTCCGTAGCACCGTCGATCCCAATGCGTGTATATGGAATCACACATTCTATGAATATTTCTGTGGCGGGTAGGTTTTCCTAATTTTTGTAAATTTGTATGTGCGCTCGCGTAAAGAGAATGTAAATTTACTTCACGTATTACATTTTTTTAGAGTGCCATAACTTCAGATGTAATACATTTCTTATGTCTTTCTGATTTCCTATCATTTATTTACGTTTCTTTTTGTTTTATATAATTTTCTCATAATTTATGTCTGAACATATAGATCATTAGATGATGATTTCAGTCTATATTTGATAGTGTATATTCCGTTGGTGACGATACTCCCTACGGCATTAAAAGGCAGTCATATTTCTGGAATCCACAAGGTAAATGGAACGGTGACAAAAAAACACACAGAGAAGAGAATTGGAGACAGACATAAGAAAGATTAAGAAGACATGGAAGGAACTTGAATTTGCAGAGCAGGACAGAAGGACTTTCCAATAACTAATGAAACTTCCGTGCTGTACAGGGAACAGCGCTTGCGTGGAAAACTCAAGTGCGGAAGAATTTAGCTTGTAGAGGCCTAAAATAAGAGTTATAACTCGTACTAACACAATCATGAACATAAACTAATTGTATTACTTCCCTTACATTAGGTTTTTGTAACTTTTTTACGGATTAATCCCATCGTCAAAAGCACGCTTCTATATGGCAGCGAAACATAGACAACATATGCTAAGCAAGAAAGAAAGCTCAATGCCTTCCACCTACCGTGTCTACACCACGTCCTTGGTATTTCGCGGAAGGTCAAAGTGACAAATGTCGAGATGCTGTCACGTGCTGATCTTCAAAGCATGTATACATTGCTTAGACAGCGCAGATAGCAATGGCCTGGACATGTCTGCCTCATGGAAGACTGTCATATCCCCAAAGATATTTTTACGGGCAATTGGCAGATGGCAAAAGAACAGTCAGGCGACCGCAGCTGAGGTTAAAAGATGTGTGCAAGGGAGACAAGAAGACACTGGGCATAAATCCAGCAACCTGGGAGGATGAAGCTGTCGAAGTACCAGGTCTTACATCTGCGGCGTTGGCATGGTTTAGTACCAAAGTGAGAAGGACTGGTTTGTCTCAAGCGACTGTGTACAAGAATATCCCTAAAATTCTTATCCCTACGATATGCCACCAAAGGGGTATCACGAAACAACTCTCTGGTATCAGGATCAGAGTGGAGAATAGGCAGATGACGAAACATAATTTTTTTTCACCGCCAAACAGTGAGGGTGGAAAGTTAAGACAAGTTTGAGTCTGTCAGATGTAGTAGTAGGTTTAGCAGTAAGTGCAACCTGACGAGTAACGTGACTAATGCGATTAAGGGCATCAGATAAAACTAATAGGCAGATGACGAAACATAATTTTTTTTCACCGCCAAACAGTGAGGGTGGAAAGTTAAGACAAGTTTGAGTCTGTCAGATGTAGTAGTAGGTTTAGCAGTAAGTGCAACCTGACGAGTAACGTGACTAATGCGATTAAGGGCATCAGATAAAACTCTTTCAGGATAGTGACGTCGGCGAAAAAACTCGAGCATATCTTGAGCTCGTTCACGGAAATCATCTTCATCGTGACATATCCGACGTAAGCGTATAAGTTGAAAGTAGGGAATGGAATTTTTACAGCTGAGAGGGTGAGAAGAGGTGTAAAGAAGGAAACCATGAGCATCAGTAGGTTTATAAAAGACAGAGGTAGTAAGGCCAGTAGAGGTAATATTGACAGTAAGGTCAAGGAAGTTAACTGAAGTGGTAGAAATCTGAGAAGTGAATTTGATGGCAGGATGGAAATTGCCAACATAGTCAATGAATCTACGGAGGTTAACTTCAGAAATGTCTGTGACTCCAATACCATCGTCGATATAGCGACGGTAAAACTCAGGTAATGGTCCATCGTAACTTTGAAGCACCAAATATTCACAGTGACCCATGAAGAGACAAGCATAACTCGGCCCCATTTTGGTGCCCATAGCAACGCCACTAATTTGATTAAAGAACTGGCCATTGAATTCAAAAGAGTTGAGAGTAAGAACCAATTCCGCAAGGCGAAGAAGATAACCTATGCTAAAAGTAAGGTCAGTGCGTCTGTCGATAAAAAATTGTAGTGCTTTAAGGCCATCAGAATGAGGAATGGAAGTATAAAGCGAACAAACATCCAGAAGGAAAAGACGGTAAGTGTGGTCAGGTGTGAATTGGATGGAATCAAAGGTAGTGATAGCATGGGTAGTGTCCTTCAAATAAGAAGGTAGGTTGGCCACTAAGGGTTGTAAAATACTATCCAGGAAATCAGAGATCCGTTCAGTGGGACAAGAGCAGGCTGAAACAATAGGTCGACCCGGATTGTCAATTTTATGCACCTTAGGAAGCATGTAGAAGGAAGGTTTACCTAGACTACTATCAAGAATATGGAGAGACATGGCACTAGAAGGAAGGAGGTTATCTTGGATGAGATCACGAATAGTAGCATGAACAGTAAGATTATTGCGGACTGTGGTATCACCAGAACTAAGTGAGTAAAAGATGGAGTTGCCGAGCTGTGAGACTCCTTCTTGAATGTACAAGTCCTTTCGCCAAACTACCACTGCACCACCTTTATCGGCAGGTTTGATGATAATGTCATCCCGCTTTTTAAGGGATGACAATGACCGCCACTCAGAAGTAGTCAGGTTAGATCGACGTAGACGGAGTAAAGAAAGTTGATTAATATCATGCAAAATGTTAGCAATATATAAATCGAGAGCAGCAGAGGCACCTGGAACAGGAGTCCAGTCTGACTTAGGTTTGTCAAAATGACGAAAGATATCCCCGTCTGGCTTAGAATCATTACCCTTCCTATGGTAATATTGAAGACGCATGCGACGATGGAAGCAGCAGACATCTTGGAGCATAGAATATTTATCAAAGTCGAGCGAAGAGGAACAAACTTAAGACCTTTACTAAGAACAGACAATTCATCAGGAGATAGTTGTAGATCAGGAGGAATGCAAATAACTTCAGTAGAAGTGGGAACAGGGGACGCTGAAGATTCAGAAGGAACATGAGGGTGGAGGCGACGCAATTTATCTTTTTTTATGCGTGCTCAGCCGAGTGTAGAGCTCCTTATTAGTATCATGAATAATAATACGAATAAGAAGTATCACAGAGAGTTTTATGATCATTAAATTTTCTGTATTATTCTTTCTTTCTTCCACCCGTATCCTCTATTTTATTATCACTCTCTATCCTTTTCCGGTATTTTACGCATTCGTTCGTTTGCGAGAAATATTTTCTTTCCCATTTTCACTTTGCCGGTTTCGTTTTCTCATTTAGGAACGCAGTAGATTACCTAACGCGACAGTCCCTTGCACGAGATAATTTTAGGTGGGATTTCAGTCCATCAGACATGATGAGAAGACAAATTGTCTACATTTGCACCTGTCACGCGAGTTTCCTTGGCTGAGTGGCTCGGGGAAGGTGTGAATCGCGCCAGACAGGCTCGCTCAGAGCAGACATTTGTCTGGAGATTTCCAGCTGACAAATAGTTTTACGGCTAAGTTGCTCGGTGAAGTGTGGTAACTGCCACCTAAGGGGACGTACCGTCTACATTTTCACCGGACACAGCGTTTCTTCAGGCTAGTCGCTCGGAGTGAAGTGTGATATGACACTCATGCAGCGTGCTGGAATGAGAAAAAAGTCTGGGTTTTTCCATGACACTCACGCATTCGCTCAGAAGGGCCATTTTCTTGACGTAGGTGTCAAAAACGCACTGCTGGCAGTTACGGCATGCGTCTAAGGTACGTAGGTGTTAATGAGAAGGGGAGATTATTTCGTTTTGCGAAATAAGTTGGGACCCCTTTGTCCTGGTTTAAGATATTAACCGGAGTTTGAAACTAGATTTTCATTCATTCTCCTAATTCGCAGTAGACAGTTTGTTCGTGAATAGAATAAGCTGTATAGCGAAGCTCCTAGTTCGTTCGGAAATTTGCCGAGCTCTAGACTTCTAATGAATATATCAGCGTATAATTCTAAAGTGTGCGATTACCTGTAGTTCTGTGTTGAGGTAAATATATTATATTAAGTATCAAATATTTTGTGAAGTGTTTAAAGTGATAATCGCTTATTTCATATTTCACTAGTTAGATTTGGTGCAGAGTGCTTAATTAATATAGTCTGTATTATTTTCTAGTGACGTGTTTCAGTGGAAAGCAGAATAAAGTATAATTTCTAGCTTAAAACCAGGTAGCTATCAGGAATTAAATTAAACTGCTAAATAATCAGACGAGAATATATTTTAAAATTAACTTATAACTGAAATGCTACATCAGTGAGTATTGACGAGATACGTAAGTATTCCTAATTCATGTTGATTGATTTTATGTATATAACTTATTTTACGGGAAGTTTTAAATGATAAGTCAAGCTGCACGCTTGCAGTTTTAAAATGTAAGTTATAACGAGTACCTAGTATGTATAATTATTTTATATGTGTTTTTTCCTTTATTCAGTGAATACTGGGGTTAACCCAAAACTTTGCCAGCGTTAAGTACTGATGAGTGATATCTGTGAAGAACTAAAACATTTTCCTTGAAAGCCTTGGTGCATAATCTTTACAAGTACCCTATAGGTTAAATGAAGTAACAGGCCTATCGCGCAATATTTAATTCTTCCTGAGAAACAACTCAAGTACATTTTTAGCCTGTGTGGCAAGTAACATATTAACGTCAGTAACATTCCGACGGAGTTTTGACTAGTGGTGTGGTGACCAAATATAGTCCTTTCCTGAAAGTAGACACCGATCTGACATTCCTCATTTCTAGACACCTAAGCTATTGACACTGTGCTCGTTGTTAATGTTCGTGCCTGGACAATTTTTATGTGACCTAAGCAGATATCCGAAAAATAAGAACACCCAAGGAATCGTTCCCTGAAGCAGAGAATTCAACCCGTCTTTTTTGGAACTGGCGATTTCTTGGTCAAAGACTGCGATTGACGATTCTGTATGTGAATGTCCTAAAAATTATGTTTCCAGATGCTGTTAACAAAACTGTAAGTATGCAAGAGTGCACGTGGCCACGGCTGAGTAAATAGAGTGAATGCAGGTCTGAGTGTTTCTTTATTGTTGTAATTTGGCACTCATTTTGCTGTCTTAACTTTCTTTATGCAAGTATTGCTAACCATATTTCCCTTAAAATAGAGCAGAGATATCAAGTCTGTCCATACCTTAAAAGGGGAAAATATTAGACCAAATCATATGTATCTGTGACTCTTTGGGCTATCATCTTTCTCCTAACGGGACTGTGGGCTAAACATCGAGAGAAGATCATAACTGTGGGTCTATGAGTTTCTTGTTGCAATTCCTTGATTTTTTATGACTATTTGTATATGCTTGATGTAATTTTTATATGTTGTGAGAGAAGTTTGTTATGATAATTAAACTACTCAATAATTATTCCAGCGTGTCGGTCAGTTTTCGTTCCAAATTATCTGTATAATCATTGTTATAGTTTCCCACGTCTGTACGCCTAACTGTCGTCTTGTATGTGCGTGTATGTGAGTGGATAGAAATATATCTGTAATATATATATATATATATATATATATATATATATATATATATATATATATATATATATATATATATATATATATGTATGTGTGTGTGTGTGTGTGTGTGTGTGTGTGTGTGTGTGTTTAGACTGTCTGACTCCTCTAAATCTGTCGTAGAAGATAGGTGAAAGAGAGAAGATTTCTCGATTTCAGAGACAGCCTCTATAACAGTCTACCATCTCACTCGTGGAAATCTATTTCTACCATCATCTCTCACTGTGGCTATCACTCATTCTAAGCGATTCAGAAGGGACCAACTCAAGTCTTAATTCTCCTATCAAAAATCTACGACAAATGTGGTCTCGTCCGAAGGATCTTTGAACTTAGAATAGGAAGACGAGTACGACAAATGGTCGCTCGTTTCCGGGAATTGAACTGAAAATCCTGAGCAAGGACGACAAATGTGGTTTCGTCTATCGGGAGTTTGAACTTAGAATAGGAAGACGAGTACGATAAATATCAGCTCGTCTGAAATTTTCTTTATTCTGTAATAGAGTAAGAGTGTGATTGTCTCGTGGTTTTGTGTATCTTTAAAAATAACTATTCCCCTAGACTAACGATCTGTTAATAATTGTTTTTCCACAGCATTTTGAATAATATACATTTGAATTACAGGTTGATTTTGTCGGAATATATGTTAATTACTGATTTTGTAATATAAAACGCTGGTAAAGTTTTTGAGTGTATAACATTCACAGGGTTCTGAAGAAGTAGGTGTTTGAGCTAAGCTAAGGAGTGCGTTCAGACAATTACATCCTGTAAGTTGCCTCCCTTACCCTAACTGTCTTCAGGGGTGAACTTATAGTGGATTTTAAAATTCAGGGAATATTTTTTTTCTCTTAAGATTTTTGCAATAATTATTTTCGTTCCACTGTAGCAACGTATTTTTTAGTGAGTAATCTTACTACCATTTATTTGGCGTAGTCGTCTGCATTTGGTGCTTAATTGCCGATTAATAGCAGCGATAGTTAGATACTATATATTTTGGAGGAGGTATGTGTGGTAAAATCTGCGAGGATAATTACTCATTTCTATGGTTTTTAGTCATAAAAACAACAATAAATAAAACCAGCCCGATTGTGTCTGACGGAATTGCTCTCACACGCCCGCCACTGCCTTTTGTGCAGTGCGAAAAGCCTATAGCATATATAATATACAACGCGTTGCATTTTCGGTTTCGCCAACGTACTACCGATGTTTAAACTTGTAAGATCTGCTGCATACACGGCCGCCTAACCGATAAAATTAATTAATTGGCGGAAGAGCGCCGCACAATACTATCTGAATTAACGTAATATTTTGTTTTTAACAGGTTAATCAGTAGTAAGTCTTACAATTTGGTAGTGAAACACGATAAAATTCAAATCATAAAACCCAACTTGTTAACCCGCCACGTCTACACCCGATTTGCCTGCCACACTCTGCCATGCGTATCTACACGCGGCGGCAAACGCCATCGGAGGCAAACACACAGACAGTTTGTCCCCACTCGTTGTAGAATTACTGGCGTCACTAAAACAAGTAGTATTTGAATCACATAGGCTAAGCGGGAGAGGAGAAAGGAGGAAATGGTGGTCTTGTGTAAAATCTTATTTGACGAACGAACAGTGACAAAAATGAAAATCTTTATTAATAGGAAACTGAACATAAAACTTATATGATAAGATAGCTGAGACTCCCCTAAGCAAGAATATGTTTTAAATAATATGATAGCCCCAGTATTAGTGAAGTTATGAAGGAAAAATAAAATGTCCAAGACGGTAGACCAGACAGACAGTCAACCTTACTTGAATTTTTCATAACGTTAAAGGGACGATCGCGTAGAAAGAGGCATTGAGGTGAATATTCAAATTCGCTTGAGTACAGAGAGTATAGGGTGAGAAGGGGGGGGGGGGGGGGGGGAGAGGAAATTGGTTATAAACAAAACGTTTTTGTGGTGAGGCAAGAAAGAAGGGGTAGCCAAGTAAATAGCAGACGCGGTGTAGTTTGGAATTGTTTTTTGTTTTTCAAAAACTGCATTTTGAAATCTGGTAGTCGCCAGCTTCTGATTGGCTAGTGGTACCCAATATTAGCAAGGGGTTTTCCTTATTCAATTGCCAGTTGTCTAAAATAAATTACATTAAACATTTTGCTGAGATTCAGCTGTGGTAAATTTAAAGTAAAATAAATATTTCCCAGCCTGAGACCAGTGCAGAGTGAAACTGCGGCCATTGCTTTGCAAGTCAGCATCATTTGTTTATATTTCTTGAAATTGTGGTAAGGACGATGTATGAATTGTTATGTTTAATTCCACAGCAAACAAAATTGGGTATGGATATTGAGGAAAAATGAAGAACATGTTGGTAGTAGACATTGTTGCGTCCTCATCTTAAAATGTATCTAATTGATGTATGTTGTCATGATTATGCTGTTATATTATTAAAGTATTATAGTAGTAAGCCTCTGTGTTCTACGAACACTATTTACATGCCTGAAGCATTTATAATATAAAAAGAAAAGAGAAAATCATACCAACGGAAATGTGGTTACCCCACATTATTGTATTGAGGAAAAAGATGTAAAGGTACAGTGGCGTATCTGCCATAGGGACCTGAGGTGTGGTCACAGCAAGGAGGGAGTCAAACAAAGTTAGGTGTTTGTGCACCTGTACGGCACGCGAGGCTGACCCCATATCCTGGTAGGAAAATATTAAATAATCTCAGTGAGTAGATGTAAAGCCTGGGTATCCTTTTGTTCCAGCGTTTTATTCCCTGTTACCGACTGGTGGCAGGAAGCCAGCTGAAAGTGAATACAGCCCTCAAGCCTCCATCCAGTCATTTCTACTATTATAAGAACACGGAGGAGCTTGAACGAGTGAAAGAGTCTGCATCTTCAGGAGAGAATTTCCTTATAAATAACCCCAGGTGATGTGCCATACATCTGGGTACATCTGACACTTTTTGTAAAAAAGTAACATTCACTGAGTTTCCCTATGATATTCAGGAATTTCAAGGGGTATGATGACACAACAGCCCCTCATACACAGTGACTCTCCCTTTATAGGATTACAGTAGTAGCTGTGAACTGTTCTTCAGTGAAAAATATATCTTGATTTTAGTTGTGTGGACAGAAAGTCCAGTTGTTTTATTACCCTCTTTCTGTAAACTATCTTGTCCTTATTTTCAAGACCTGTCCAAAAGATATGACTGGACAGGCAGATTAAATTATAAATATTCAGTTCAAAAGAAAACTTAACACCTGTTTTATTAACTTTCTCATAAAAAAGTAAAGTGTTTGTGTGTTGTGTACTATCATCTCATTTCTCCCCTAGACAATAGGTACATCATACACCCTACACTAGAGCCAACAGAGAGACCGTGAGAGATCTAGGGAGGTAGCGTTAGGTTCCCTGTACACAATTCATCATCATCATTTATAGAATCAGGGACCTACATTTGCTTGACCTCGCACGGTTACTGCATACACTTATTTCATTCTTTGTTAGGATACCATCATAACCTCCCCAGCAAATCATCTTATTTGCTACATAATTGGGGGCTCGTCCGGGATTGAACTTTCTACATAAATTGGGGACAGTCTAATTTTCCCAGGAAATCCCCATATAATATATTTTGCCCAAGATTTTGGGAAGTGAAGAAAGTGTCAGAAACCCAGATTTAATTAAATAAATTTATAATTAGTTATATTTAGAAACTTTGTTAGTACATTTTTCAGGATGGCAGATCTGGCCAAGTTTCGCTCTGCGGCTGTGCAAGCGGCGAGAGATATGAATATGGATGGACAAATTTTGGTTGATTATGTCACCTCAGAATGTGACAAATTTATTACTAGGGAAGAACATAGGTTAGCTGAGGAAAGGAGAGTGCAGTTAGAAGATGCTAGGGAGACTAAGAAATTAGAGGCTGATCGAGAGGCGGAGATAAAGAGGCAGCAGGTGGAGGAGACGAAAACTTGAGGCTGAGAAGGAGGCAAAGAAAACTTGAACTCGAGGCTGAGAAGGAGGAAAAACGTCTACACAGGGAGGCGGAACGAGAGAAAGAAGAAAGAAGATTGGAGGCGGAAAAGGAAGATAAACGGTTACAGAGGGAACATGAGTTACGACTAAGGGAGCTAGAGCTACAAGGCCATGCGCCGGAAAGTGGAACTAGCCCTTCCACTTCCGACTCCGCTGCAAGCCAGGGGGCCTCGTCATCAGCCATGGGGTTCCACTTAGATTATTTTATAGAAAAACATGATGATATTGAGTCGTATTCTAAGCAGATACGAAATATTAGCCACTACTTATGGGTTGGAAAGAGAAAAATGGGGAGTAAAGTTGTCTCTCAAGGACTTCGCGGGTACAGCTTACGAAGTTTTTTCTAAAATGAGTAGGGGGTGACCAGGACAAACTATGACATGTTGAAGCAAGCTCTTCTTGTTATGTTAAGATACGAAAAGAACGCATAATTTTATAGAAAAAAATTTAGGAATGCTAAACTACTGTCAGGTGAAACCTATCACCAGTTCTCCGCCCGGTTGGAAACGTACATGGAGAAAAATGGGCTTCTTTGGGGAAAACCCAAGATCTCAAAGAGATGATACTCATTGAGGCAGATGAGAGAGTCCATGGCTCCAGACAATGAGAAAGTTTCTCATGGAACAGGGTGCGGAGTGAGACTGGAGGAAATAATAAATATCGCTGAAAAGGTATCATGCAGCCCAGGCAGAGGTAGCTGGTATTTAAAAAGAAACCAGTAGATTCAGTTTAAGGCTCCTCAAACCCATAATAAATTTGATAACAGAGGTAAGCAGAACTTCGATATGCCTCGAAATGATTATAAAAATAAAACCGCACAATTCAAGGACAGAAGGAATGTGGAAAGAAAACCTCATCATCACAGTAGATGGTATTGTACTTATTGTAAGTAGGATGGACATGACAGTAAGTTTTGTAAAAGTAAACCTGCTGGATTTGCTGCTATGAAAAGGGAAAACAGGAGGGAAAAAGGACCAACCTGCTGAACAGCAGGAACCTTATCACCCCTCAGTTTGCGAGGATGTTGTATGCAATGATGTCACCATAAGGTGCCTCTATGATACAGGTTTGGATTTTGAGGCTGTGGTGAGCTCGCACTTGGTGAACCCAGATCAGTATACCACAGAAACAGTGGAGATACAAGGGGCGACCAAGGACCTACCCCTCATGAAACTTCCCATTGCCAGGATACCAGTGAAGACTCGCTATGTGGAAGGGATAATCAGAGCAGCAGTGATAGACGCACCCATCTACCCTCTGATATTGGGGTGTCGTTATGTCTACTTGGGAAATCCAACGAGACCTGTGGTCTTGGCAGCAGTCCAGACCCGATCACAATCCAGAAAGGAAGAAGATGAACCTATAAATACTCATCCCGAAGAGATGAGAAAGGCACAGGCTGAAGATAAGTCACTGAAGCTGTGCTATAAGAAACTCCCAAAGAGCCATACTCCTCCAAATAAAGGAGAATTCTATATGAAGAATAAATTGCTATACAGGAAGGCCGGCACTGGTGCAGCTGGTCATGGTCAGCTGGTCCTTCCTAAATCATATAGAGAAAAAGTGATGGAGTTAGGTCATGCTATCCCCTTCAGTGATCACATGGGGATTAGATCAACAGGACAGCGTATAGCTTGTCATTATTTCTGGCCAGGGATAACGGAAGACATAAAGAGATACGTACACTCCTGCCCCGAATGCCAGAGAGTAGCTCCAAAGCATTGGACTGCTCCCGCAACTCTTGGGGAAATGCCCATAGTGGGAACCCCTTTTGAGAGAGTTGCTGTGGATATTGTGGGACCTCTCACTCGGACCAAGAGGAGGAACAGTTACATCCTTACTCTGGTAGACACTTGTTCTATGTGGGGAGAGGCGGTAGCCCTGTCATCAATCGATTCGAAACATGTGGCAGAGGCATTACTTACGATATTCACAAGGTTAGGTTTCCCGCATCAAATCTTGACAGATAATGGCTCTCAGTTCAAGGGGAAACTAACTGAAGAGGTGTTCAGGTTGTTTCAAGCCAAGCACTTTCATTGTAGCCCGTACCATCCCCAAGGGAACGGCCAGGTAGAGAGGTTCAATGGGACTCTCTTTTCTATCCTGAGAAAGCTGGCACATGAGAAACCTGACACGTGGGACCACTACTTGCCCGCCGCCCTGTTTGCGTACCGGGAAGTACCACATAATTCCCAACGGAATGGCCCCCGCAACACTGTTATTTGGTAGGCCAATAAAAGGTCCGTTAGAAGCTTTGTTAAGGACCTGGACTGATGAGAAGGCAGAGGAGACTGTTACCTCATCTTATCAATACGTGAACGAACTGACCAATCGTTTACAAACCGGTTGGAAACTGGCAAATGAAAATTTGAGACAAGCCAGGAAAAAGCATGCTGCTTATTATAATCGAAAAGCGAAGGATAGGGAACTTGCTGTGGGGGAGAAGGTACTTCTTCTATTGCCCAGCAGCAATAATAAACTTCAGATCGGATGGCAAGGACCATACACAGTTTTGGAAAAGGTATCCAGAACCAATTATAAGATAGACAAAAAGGGAAAGGAAAAAGTCTATCATGTGAACCTGTTGAAGAAATATCTGGACAGACAAATCCAGGAAGGGACACACACTTATTGGCCTTGTCTATTGCAACCGAAATGAAAAATGACCCTCTCTCCTCATTTGAATATCCACTGAAAACCAGTGAAACGTTTGAGCAGGTGAAAATCAGCAATCACTTGACAAAAGGGCAGAAGGAGAAGGTTCGACAGATCCTTGAGAAACATACAGATGTGTTGACAGATAAACCGGGAAAAACCCATTTGTGGGAATATGATATGAAACTACTAGACCCAACACCTATCTGTATGAGGCCCTATTCTATTCCATTCGCTAAGGAGAAAGCTTTAAAAGAGGAGATAGATTATTTGTTACAAGAAGGGATTATTTCTCATAGTGAGTCTCCTTATAGTTCCTGCGTGGTTCTGTTGCGGAAACCATCGGGAGAACATAGACTGTGTATAGATTACAGGAAACTGAATGCTGTCACAGAAGGTCAGGTGGATCCATTACCTGATACTACTCAACTATTTGCCAGGCTGAACAAGGCAAAATATTTTTCTAAGGTGGATCTTAGCAAGAGCTAATAACAAATTCCAGTAAAGCCTGAGGTTCGCTCTTATTAGCACTTAGCACCTCGGAAGTTCATTATGAGTTTAATATGTTGCCGTTTGGGTTGAAAAATGCTCCGAGTGTGTTTTCAAGGATGATGCGAAAAACTGCTGGATCCCCTGAAAAATCCATGTATTTCGAATTTTATGGACGATATCTCATTGCTACGGAAACATTTGAGGAACACGTTACCTCTTTGAATATTGCTGTTAGATAGACTCAGAGAGGCTAACTTAACCGCCAGGCCAACAAAATGTTGTATAGGTTGTAAAGAGTTGGAATTCTTGGGACATTACTGTGCATCAGGGTAGCATGACCCCTGATCCCAAGAATCTGGAAAAATTGAAAAAAGCTCCTCGACCCCAAACAAAGAATAAGACGTGCGATCTTTCGTGTCGTTGTGTGGTTTTTACCAAAAGTACATTAAAAATTTTAACTCAATATGTGCTCCGCTGACAGATTTAACTCGTAAAGGTCAACCTGATAAAATATAATTTGGTCTGCTCAGTGCGAATTAGTTTACCAAGAGTTGAAGGAAAAACTTACAAGCAGGCCAGTATAATGCAATTGCCTGACTTAACGCACGAATTTATTGTGAGAAGTGACGCAAGCAATGTGGGCCTAGGTGATACATTGTTGCAAAGGTCTTCCTCACCAGATGAGGAATTGAAACCAGTCGCGCTATGCTAGCCGCAAGATGAAACAAGGCGGAAAAAAATTATTCAACAAGTGAAAAGGAATGTCTCGCTTTGATATGGTCTATAAAGAAATTTCAGATTTATTTTTATATGGCAGGACATTTGTGTGGTCCAAAACGGATCATTCACCTAATGTTGTGTTCCTGTCACAAGCCAAGCATGAAAATTCCAGATTATTGAGATGGTCTTTATTACTGCAGCCATACTCATTCCGGATAGATTATATCCCGGGTCCGACGAATGTGGGTGCCGACTTTTTAAGCAGACATCCATGTGATGAAAATCAGAGAAACGCATAAGACTTCATTGAGCTAAGTTATCTCGCAGATAATAACCTGCATAGTGATGCATGTTTAAGAGGGGAGGTGTGTGTGGTAAAATATCTGCGAGGATAATTACTCATTTTCTATGGTTTTTAGTCATAAAAAACAACAATAAATAAAAATACCAGCCCGATTGTGTCTGACGGAATTGCTCTCACACGCCCGCCACTGCCTTTTGTGCAGTGCGAAAAGCCTATAGCATATTTATATAATATACAACGCGTTGCATTTTCGGTTTCGCCAACGTACTACCGATGTTTAAACTTGTAAGATCTGCTGCATACACGGCCGCCTAACCGATAAAATTAATTAATTGGCGGAAGAGCCGCCGCACAATACTATCTGAATTAAACGTAATAATATTTTGTTTTTAACAGGTTAATCAGTAGTAAGTCTTACAATTTGGTAGTGAAACACGATAAAATTCAAATCATAAAACCCAACTTGTTAACCCGCCACGTCTACACCCGATTTGCCTGCCACACTCTGCCATGCGTATCTACACGCGGCGGCAAACGCCATCGGAGGCAAACACACAGACAGTTTGTCCCCACTCGTTGTAGAATTACTGGCGTCACTAAAACAAGTAGTATTTGAATCACATAGGCTAAGCGGGAGAGGAGAAAGGAGGAAATGGTGGTCTTGTGTAAAATCTTATTTGACGAACGAACAGTGACAAAAATGAAAATCTTTATTAATAGGAAACTGAACATAAAACTTATATGATAAGATAGCTGAGACTCCCCTAAGCAAGAATATGTTTTAAATAATATGATAGCCCCAGTATTAGTGAAGTTATGAAGGAAAAATAAAATGTCCAAGACGGTAGACCAGACAGACAGTCAACCTTACTTGAATTTTTCATAACGTTAAAGGGACGATCGCGTAGAAAGAGGCATTGAGGTGAATATTCAAATTCGCTTGAGTACAGAGAGTATAGGGTGAGAAGGGGGGGGGCGATAGGAAATTGGTTATCAACGAAACGTTTTTGTTGTATGGCAACTAACATAGGCTAGCCAATTAAATAGCAGACGCGGTGTAGTTTGGAATTGTTTTTTGTTTTTCAAAAACTGCATTTTGAAATCTGGTAGTCGCCAGCTTCTGATTGGCTAGTGGTACCCAATATTAGCAAGGGGTTTTCCTTATTCAATTGCCAGTTGTCTAAAATAAATTACATTAAACATTTTTGCTGAGATTCAGCTGTGGTAAATTTAAAGTAAAATAAATATTTCCCAGCCTGAGACCAGTGCAGAGTGAAACTGCGGCCATTGCTTTGCAAGTCGCATCATTTGTTTATATTTCTTGAAATTGTGGTTAGGACGATGTATGAATTGTTATGTTTAATTCCACAGCAAACAAAATTGGGTATGGATATTGAGGAAAAATGAAGAACATGTCGGTAGTAGACATTGTTGCGTCCTCATCTTAAAATGTATCTAATTGATGTATGTTGTCATGATTATGCTGTTATATTATTAAAGTATTATAGTAGTAAGCCTCTGTGTTCTATGAACACTATTTACATGCCTGAAGCATTTATAATATAAAAAAGAAAAGAGGAAAATCATACCAACGGAAATGTGGTTACCCCACATTATTGTATTGAGGAAAAAAGATGTAAAGGTACAGTGGCGTATCTGCCATAGGGACCTGAGGTGTGGTCACAGCAAGGAGGGAGTTACAAACAAAGTTAGGTTGTTTGTGCACCTGTACGGCACGCGAGGCTGACCCCATATCCTGGTAGGAAAATATTAAATAATCTCAGTGAGTAGATGTAAAGCCTGGGTATCCTTTTGTTCCAGCGTTTTATTCCCTGTTACCGACTGGTGGCAGGAAGCCAGCTGAAAGTGAATACAGCCCTCAAGCCTCCATCCAGTCATTTCTACTATTATAAGAACACGGAGGAGCTTGAACGAGTGAAAGAGTCTGCATCTTCAGGAGAGAATTTCCTTATAAATAACCCCAGGTGATGTGCCATACATCTGGGTACATCTGACACTTTTTGTTAAAAAAGTAACATTTCACTGAGTTTCCCAATGATATTCAGGAATTTCAAGGGGTATGATTGACACAACAGCCCCCTCATACACAGTGACTCTCCTTTATAGGATTACAGTAGTAGCTGTGAACTGTTCTTCAGTGAAAAATATATCTTGATTTTAGTTGTGTGGACAGAAAGTCCAGTTGTTTTATTACCCTCTTTCTGTAAACTATCTTGTCCTTATTTTCAAGACCTGTCCAAAAGATATGACTGGACAGGCAGATTAAATTATAAATATTCAGTTCAAAAGAAAACTTAACACCTGTTTTATTAACTTTCTCATAAAAAAGTAAAGTGTTTGTGTGTTGTGTACTATCATCTCATTTCTCCCCTAGACAATAGGTACATCATACACCCTACACTAGAGCCAACAGAGAGACCGTGAGAGATCTAGGGAGGTAGCGTTAGGTTCCCTGTACACAATTCATCATCATCATTTATAGAATCAGGGACCTACATTTGCTTGACCTCGCACGGTTACTGCATACACTTATTTCATTCTTTGTTAGGATACCATCATAACCTCCCCAGCAAATCATCTTATTTGCTACAGTATCCCAGGGTAAAGTATATCATCTTTTGTTTTGGTATTATCTCGCAAGTGGTAGGAACCAGTGTATCTTTTTTATTCTTTTCTTCCTTGAGTAGTCTCAGTCACTGATTTATTATGGCCGAGAGGGCGAAACTGAGACAGATGCTCAGACAGGAAGCAATGGAAGAGGGACTGGACGGCGACGAAGCGAAAGCTTTCGTCAGGGATGAACTGGAGAGATATGATGCGGAGCAGAGGGAAAAAGCAGCGGAGAGGAAAGAAGCGGAAAATCGGCTATTACAGCAGAAGAAGATTGAGGAAGAAATGGAAATCCGCAGGGCGAACGAAAGAGAGAGGGAGAGACAGCATGAGAAGGAGAGGGAGGAGAGACAGCATAAGTTGGCTCTTAAAACTCTAGAATTCCAAAGTCGTGGTGCTGCATCTATCTCCAGCAATGGAGAGTCTTCTTCTCATTCCTCGGTAACTGATCCTTCTAACACACAATCTACTCATCTCACGGCTATGTCTTTTGCGCTAGAATCTTTCCCTTGTCCAAATGAGAAGATTGACACGTATCTAGAAAAATTTGAGAAAATTGCAACTCTGTACGGTTTAGAGAGGTCGCGTTGGTGTATGAAACTTTCCCAGGCCCTTAAAGGTTCTGCTTATGATGTTTATTCTAAACTGGAGAGCAGCCAACAAGACAATTACGATGTGTTGAAGAAAGCGTTACTGGAGCGCTTTTAAATGAATGCTCGCAAATTTTTGCAACTGTTTCGCAACAGCAAGAAAGAGAGCTCTGAAACATTTCAGCAGTTCTCGTCTCGTTTGAAGGGATACTTGACAAAGTGCCTTGAGCTCTCGCAGCTCCCCTCTACCTGTGAAGGTCTTGAGGAAATTGTTTTAACCGAACAAATAAAGAACACTTTGTCTGCTGATACCCGGAGATTTCTAGCTGAGCAGGGGGCAGAAAAGCTTGAAGACATCTTAGAAAAGTCTGAGCGTTATCAAAATACGCTGGCTGAACTACCGGCCACAAAACGGAAACCGACAGAAGAGCATTTTCGAAAGAATAATCTAGACCAATCTTCTCATGCTTCTAATCAGAATAACCACAGAGAAACTGGACCTCAAAACCCCCCTTCTGAAAAATCTAAGTTCTACAAAACCAAGTACCCCAGCAACCACAGTAAACAGTCTGATCAACCCAACCGCCCTTCATGGCAGCGCAGCCAGAAAGGACAAGGTGGCAAAGGGAGAACCCCTGAGCACGGGACTAATGATCAGAGTGAGCACACCGAGCCTAAACGCATCGGATGCTTACTAACAGTCTTGCAAGGCGGAATTATTGACAGTGATTCCCAACCTGTTGTGGATAGACCCTCAACGCGAGGTACTGTTATATTGAACGGTTCTCAAATTTCTTGTTTATTTGACACGGGGCTTTCTTATGATTGCATTGTTGCCAGAAACCTGGTTAAACCCGGTCAAGAGACAGGAGAGACCGTCCAACTTTGTGGAGTTTCTAAGAGTGATGCACATACAGCGCTTCCCATCGCATTGGTGGAGATCCACTCTGATTTCGTCAGAGGCGTGATCAAAGCGGCTGTTATGGATGACCCCATCTACCCAGTCATACTTGGCGGTAGATGCGTGTTTATTGGGAAACCGGAAGAGCCGATTGTGGCAGCAGTAACTACAAGAGGGCAAACCAAGAAGGAACGGGAGCCTGCGTCTAATTTGTTACCTATGGAACTTAAAGAAGCGCAACAAAAGGACCCTACTTTGGCACCCTGCTTTAGGAAACTGCCCATGGCTAAGGAACCCAGACAGCACGGGGACTTTTTTTCTAAGGATGGCGTACTTTATCGCAGAACGGGCAAGCCTGACCAAGGTTACAACCAGCTCCTAGTACCGAAACTGTACAGAAGCCAAATCCTAGAAATGGGGCACTCTCTTCCCTTCATCGGACATATGGGACAGAACGCCACAAACCAACGTATAACCACTCATTATTGGTGGCCAGGAGTAAATACTGATATTATCAGATATGTCAAATCCTGTGCCCAGTGCCAACGTGTGCCACCCAAGCAACGGGCACCCCAGTCTCTTTGGGTGAAATGCCAATAGTGGGAACACCATTCGAACGGGTTGTGATCGACATTTTAGGACCCTTAGAAAGGACTAAAAGAAGGAACAGGTATATCCTCACCTTAGTCGACACATGCACTATGTGGGCAGAAGCTATTCCGCTAACATGCGCAGATGCCAAGCATGTCGCAGAAGCTCTCGTACAGATTTTCACTCGGTTGGGATTCCCTCAGCAAGTGTTGACGGATAACGGATCTCCATACCGAAACCTGTTGATGGATGAGATCGTGAAGATCTTGAGGGACCAGCACATCTACACTAAGCCTTATACTCTGGCCAGAAATGGGCTAGTAGAACTTGTTAACGGAAACCTCAACATGATGTTAAGTAAACTGGCACAAGTGAAACCTGAAGATTGGGATTGTTGCATTCCGGCAGCTTTATTTGGCTACAGAGAATCTCCCCATACTTCCACAGGATTTCCGCCAGCTACGCTTTTATTCGGCAGACCCATTAAGGGCCCGCTTGAAGCCTTACTTTGGTCGCTGACAGACCAGAAGGCTGATGAGACAGTTGTCTCAGGAAGTAAAAATGTGTCGGAGTTAAAGGAAAGGTTGAAACTAGGATGGGACCTAGCAACGACCAACTTTAAGCGAGCACGCACAAAGCACGCTAACCGATACAGGAAAGTCGCGAAAGAAAGAGAACTGGAAGCAGGAGAGAAAGTTTTGGTGTTACTCCCTACCGGGAACAACCAACTGAAGATCGGATGGCAAGGGCCGTTTACCGTCCTGAAAAATATTTCTATGGCTAACAACCAGATCTCTATTCAAGGAAAGGAGAAGGTTTTCCATTTAAATCTGTTAAAGAGATACTTGGAAAGACTGGTGCCGACCTCCGAACATCTCCTGACGATCGCCAAAATTGACGAAGATAACGATAGTGGCAGGAAAATTCCACTGCACACACACGAAATCTTTCAAAAATGTCAAAAGCGGTGACGCTCTTTCAAGCGCGCATGGGAGACATTCCAGAGAAAGGGAACTTTGGGAGTAGACTTGAGTAGGAATTGGAGGGAGATGGAGGGGGGAGATGAGAGGGAAGAGGACAGACACCCTGAAGCTACGGATATAGGAAATTTAATTCCATAACGTAGACATGGAGTGCTTCCATATCTTAAAAGGGGGACGTTCTGTCACAGAGAGTTTTATGATCATTAAATTTTCTATATTATTCCTTCTTTCTTCCACCTGTATCCTCTATTTTATTATCACTCTCTATCCTTTTCCGGTATTTTTCGCATTCGTTTGTTTGCGAGAAATATTTTCTTTCCCATTTTCACTTTGCCGGTTTCGTTTTCTCATTTAGGAACGCAGTAGATTACCTAACGCGTCAGTCCCTTGCACGAGATAATTTTAGGTGGGATTTCAGTCCACCAGACATGATGAGCAGACAAAATGTCTACATTTGCACCTGTCACGCGAGTTTCCTTGGCTGAGTGGCTCGGGGAAGGTGTGAATCGCGCCAGACAGACTCGCT
The DNA here is from genome assembly GCA_024509875.1 of Oreohelix idahoensis. Lineage (NCBI taxonomy): Eukaryota > Metazoa > Mollusca > Gastropoda > Stylommatophora > Oreohelicidae > Oreohelix > Oreohelix idahoensis. The sequence continues at coordinate 22,361 of JAMPIV010011092.1, read as the reverse complement.
CAGAGCAGACATTTGTCTGGAGATTTCCAGCTGACAAATAGTTTTACGGCTAAGTTGCTCGGTGAAGTGTGGTAACTGCCACCTAAGGGGACGTACCGTCTACATTTTCACCGGACACAGCGTTTCTTCAGGCTATTCGCTCGGAGTGAAGTGTGATATGACACTCAGGCAGCGTGCTGGAATGAGAAAAAAGTCTGGGTTTTTCCATAACACTCATTCACTCAGAAGGGCCATTTTCTTGACGTAGGTGTCAAAGACGCACTGCTGGCAGTTACGGCATGCGTCTAAGGTACGTAGGTGTTAATGAGAAGGGGAGATTATTTCGTTTTGCGAAATAAGTTGGGACCCCTTTGTCCATGGTTTAAGATATTAACCGGAGTTTGAAAACTAGATTTTCATTATTCTCCTAATTCGCAGTAGACAGGTTGTTCGTGAATAGAATAAGCTGTATATAGCGAAGCTCCTAGTTAGTTCGGAAATTTGCCGAGCTCTAGACTTCTAATGAATATATCAGCGTAGCGCGAATTTAAAGTGTGGGGATTTGAGGGTGTAGTTCTGTGTTGAAGGTAAAATTTATTATATTAAGTATCGGCAAATATTTTGTGACGTGTTTTAGGAGTGTGATAATCGCTTATTTCATAGATTTCATAGTTTGATTTGGTGCAGTGTGCTTAATTAATATAGTCTGTATTTTTTTTCTAGTGCAGATGTGTTTCAGTGGAATGGATATAGGCAGAATATAAAGTATAAATTTCTAGCTTAAAATAACATGGTAGCTATCAGGAATTAAATTAAAACTGCTAAATAATCAGACGAGAATATATTTTAAATTAAAATTTATAACTGAAATGCTACATCACAGTGTGTAGTACGGGATACGTAAGTATTTCCTAATTTCATGATTCTTCTTCTTCCTTCTTCTTCCTTCGTTCATCCTGAAAAGGACGTTGGTTGCGTTGTGTCTGTTTACAGCGAAGCTGCGATATCTGCACCTTTCGGCCGACACATCCGACTTCAGCACAGCATTTTTTGGGACCGGTTTGCCTTCCTTCTTCGATCCCTACTCTCTCAGCCAGACTGCAGTGATGCAGCCTGTTTCCAGGACTCACACTTGGAGGTGGAGTAGGGTCTTGAAGTCAGCTTGGTTCGCTGACCCATGACGCCAAGCAGTCAAGCTATGGGTCAGCTGACTGCATTCTGCATATTTGCTGCCAGGTCAAATTTGGCCGGCCTCCAAAACATAAAACTTCGGCCCTTTCGGTTTTTTCGCTTTCTCGTTGACTAATAATTCAAAATTATTTTAGGGAAGTTTTAATGATTGTCACAGTTTGGGGTACGCTTGCAGTTTTGAAAAATGTAAGTTATAAACGAGTACCCTAGTATGTCTAATTATTTTATATTTGTCGCGTTTTTTTTTTTATTCAGTGGAATACATGTGGGGTTAACCAAAACTTTGCCAGCGTTAAGTACTGATGAGTGATATCATGTGAGCAGAAACTAAAAACATTTTTTCAGTTGAAATGCCTTGAGTGCATAATCTTTACAAGTACCCTATAGGTTTATGACATGAAGTACAGGCCTATCGCGCCATATTTAGGGGGGTTCTTCTGAATTAAATAACTCACAAAGTACATTTTTAGGCCTGTGTGGCCACTGTAAAATATTAAACGTCCTGTAACATTCCGGACGAGTTTTTGGACTAGTGATGCTGGTGACCAAATATAGTCACTTTCCTGAACAAGTAGACACCAGATCTGACATCTCCTCAATTTCTAGACTACCTAAGCTATTGAATCAACCGTTGTTTATTGTTTTCGTGCTCCACACCCCCCCCCCCCCCCCCCGTGACAACAAACACATTTTTATGTGACCTAAGCAGATATCCGAAAAAATAAGACAACCACCCAAGGAATCACCAAAAAAACCTGAAGCAGAGAATTCAACCACGTTCTTTTTTGGAAAAACTGGGGATTTCCTTGGGTCAAAGACTGCCATTGACAGATTCTGTATGTGAATGTCCCTCTAAAAAATTTTGTTTCCAGATGCCCCCCCCCCCCACATACCATGTAAGTATGCAAGAGTGCACGTGGCCAAACTCGGTACTGAGTTAAAAAACGTTAGTCCATGAATCTGCTAGGGTCTGAGTGGTTTCAACTTTATTGTTGTAATTTTGGCACTCATTTTATTCTGTCTTAACCTTTCTTTGGGGGATGCAAGTATTGCTAACCCTATATTTCCCTCAAAAGGTAGAGCAGAGATATCATGTCTGGTCCATTACCTTAAAATGGGGAAAAATCACAAAAAGCTTGATGACCAAATTCATATGTTATCTGTGACTCTTTGGGCCTATCATATTTATCCTAACGGGACTGTGGGCTAAATACATCGAGGGAAGTTCAATAACTGTGGGGTCCCTATCAGTTTAACACTGGTAGCACGGATTCCCTTGATTTTTTAGGGACCAGGGAATTTGTTATATGCTTGATGTACCATTTTTTATATGTTGTGAGAGATGTTTGTTATGATTTAATTAAAGGGCTACCCTCAATAATTATTCCAGAGGTAATTGTTCACCACGTAGCGGTCAAGTTTTTGTCGTTCCAAATTATTGTATAATCATATTGTTTCCTTGTTTCCCACGTCTCACACTAACCGTACGTAGGTAACTGTCGTCTTGTATGTGCGTTGTACGTGAGAGTGGCCGATAGCCCCACTGGGCATGCATATATCTGTTATGGTATATTATATATATCTTGGGCTAGGGGCGTGAGTTAGATTGCAGTAGACGAAGTTGGTGAGTGAGGATGGATTTCAAAAGTTCCAATTCAGTGAGAAGGCGTTTATGCATAGCAATAACACACCTCATACGTTAAAGGAACACTTTTTATCAGCTAATTCCAAGCGGTGCAGTACAGAAGGATGAAAATGTCCAGTCGAAGGATGGAAGTGGGAAAGAAACCCTTTAGGGATAACTCTAACCCGAAGACAGTTATTAAGGAAATTAGAGTGACACGTAAAGCGTGTTTTTTTTTTTTTGTATGTGGTGAAGGCTAAGCCAGTGGCAGTCCGAGATATGTCAGAAGGCATGTGAGAAAATGAATGGGTGATAAAGGCATGAAGAGAAGAAATCAAATGTTTCTGGTAGGGCATATTAAAGAAACGCAACAACAACAAAAAATGAAAAAAGAGACGTGGATAATATAAAATGATCACAAAACGAAAATCTTTACATCGAAGGCCGGTTGCTATAGATCTCCAAAATCTTCTGCATCTTGTCTTGATGGTACACTCTTCTAGGTTCTCTTCTGTCCACCTCATCATTTGTTATTGTTCCACTTACACTGCTGTCTTATTCTTTCATCGTTGCCTTCAACTTGTCCTTCAGTGTTGTCTTTTTATATGACCATAATCTTTTCTGTGTCTAACTTTGATGCGTTCCATCATTCTAATACCCACCTTTCAAGGGCCTAAATTCTTTCTTCTAACTGCTTTTTTTATTGTCCATGTTTATACACCACATCGGGGGTCAGTGTGGCTAAGAGGTGTGGCATCCGCCTCTAATTCTTAATGTAGCGGGTTCGGTTCCCAGTACAAGGAATACATTTGATGGAAATTTTTCAGAACCAGAGGTTCCTAATGATGTCATTCTCCCCCCTGATCGCCTGGGTAGTAAGATCGGATGCCCAGCCTTCTCGGATGCGGGCGAACAAAAAGGTCCCATGTGCAAGTTAAAAATCCCTATGCAGTTGGAAATCGTAAAGGGTAGGCCATTCGGTCGCTGTCCTGGAAAAATTTACAAAATTAGGAAAGCCTACCCACCACAAAAATATTTATAGAATGTGTGATTCCTGTATACACACATTGGGATACTCGCCGGTGCTACGTGCACTGTGCTGAGATCTTCCTTGTTTGGTCTAAGGGAGGAGATCGGACCCCTGATGGAGTTTCCCGTGTGCAATGGACGTGGTCCTTAAAACCAAACCAAACACCACACAATAATCGATGCGACACTTAATGATTCATTTTTAATTTGTGAGTTATTTCTTTGAATGTTTGCCTATGTTGTTGAATGTAACTTGACCATTCATATTTTCTTCTTTATTTCAAGACGAAATTTGAAGAAAGTAATAGATCTACAACTAGCAGTTCTGTTACTATTATTTATTAAAAGATTCCGTGGGAACAATTATCATAACGTCACAACATGCCATTTTCTATGATCTCTATGACAGTAAATACCCTTGTTTCTAACCCTTGTAGGGGTACAGCACCTCGTTTACAGCATCTTTAGAAGCCTTGCACCCCGTTATCTTCTAGCTCGCCAACTTGCAGACATTCAAACAATAAATAAATAATATTAAATAAATAAAAATAAATAACATAAAAGTATGTTCTGAGAAAATGTTATTTACTAATGTAACTTAGGTTCAGTATTTAATTCATGTTGTCACTGTTCTATTTAGTACAAGTACATCATTTTGATTTCTGTGTATTATACAATGTTTTTTTTTAAAATAATTTGCATTCGAAAATATCTGGCATGTCTGACACATCCCAGAAGGTCAGTCTCTTACCCCCAGGGGGTGTATGCACCCCATGGTTAACACGCACTGGTTTATTTGTTTAAAAAAATGTAATTCCATTTTGAAATAGACATCAATACCAGTGGGGATATAGCCTAGTGCCCCATAATCTATAGATCTAGGGGCACTAATATAGCCCTAGTAAATGAGTTTAACAACAAATGATTCTGAAACAGCGTAAAAACATTTCCATTTTCTATCCCAGCATTCCAAGCGATTTAACCCTGTGACCTAATCTCGGTATATTCCCATTTCTCTATGATGCTGACTACCTCTCATCGTTTCTAAGTTTCCAATTCATTCATAAATTCAGTTCTACAATGTAATAATGTCACACAGATTCACTTCAACGCTAATAAATTAACAAATGTCCAGCTCTGCATTGTAATAAGTTCGTAAAGATTCAGCTTTACAACCCAGTTAAATTAATAATGAAAGGGAATGGCTTGAAGATAATACAAGGACTCCGTGAAATATAATGATGCTTATACTGTATCTGCCTTATGGAATATACTTACACGCACAGCGAAGATACATTTTATCATCATCATTACGCTTCAGCTGTCCAAGAAGCAAACAAATTCAATGAATTCATGCCACGTCATTGTGACGGTATTGCCTCCCCTGCTTTGCCGTAGTGGTCTAACTCATGGCCAAAACTCATGAGTATCTAATATGGGCTTCAAAGGTGTCTACCTTCGCACAAGATTGCTCTTGGCAGATATGTAGATAGAAGGTTAATGACACTTCTATCACAAATGAGGTCACAAGATAATCAGATAAGCGAAAACAATGCTGCATTTGGCTGAGCACGTTAATTCTAGAATCTGCCGTCAACTTTTGTGAAGGATTAAGCAATGGTTTATGTTAGCTTGTTTAAGCCCCCACCTCTGATTAACTCAGGGGAATTCTTATTATTCTGGTATAGCTCAGTTTAGAGTGTGTGTAGTAAATTGACTGAGGCAAACATGCAGTAACTTTAAAAGGATTAAATCGAAGTTAAATTTGTAAAATTTACAAATAATAAAATTTAATTATAACTTAAGTTTTAACAGTTTGAAAATAATTTGAGTAGTTTAAAAGAAAGAATTCATCATTGAAGGATGATATAAGTTTTCTTAAAAGTTCACGTAGCAGCTTATATATAGAACTTAGCTGCCAATGACGGTTCTGCTTCTCCTGATGGGTTGGTTCTTTTTACACTGCTCGCGCTCGTCGCTGGTCAAGGTTGTAGGGTGTAGCTCGTTTCCCAGAAATGTCAAGGAGAGTCTACAAAGTTGGTCCTTCGTCTTAACGCTTAGGCCACTGTTCCCTTCTTGTTCCAGAGATAGTACTTTCTGCTGGTACCACCAATAACTGTGGTAATAGAATAGAGAACAACGCTCTTCTGAGTATGGCGTTTTCCGACACATAGTTATGTTACCCCCCCCCCCCCTCACCTTTTCTATTCTACCATCCCATTTAACTCAGAATTTACCCTAGATGAGAATTAAATTTAATCGGTCGGGATAAAACTTTCTTTACATTTAAATTGAATAGCTTTTATAGCTACTTTACATTTAAATGAAAAGGTTAATAGTACAGATAGAATATGTTTAAGTTTACATTTCCACTGATTGAAAAATGTTCACAATATAAATTGAATATGATTTCATTTATCTTTACACTGATTTGATAAGTTTGAAACTTCCATTAATTTTAAAGTGAATATGTTAACATCGAGATTCACACTGGCTTGAGACTGTAAGTATTATACTTAGAATGTACATCATTTCTTTCATCTTTTCCTCCCGGCTCCATATGGAACTTGGAACTACTTTATGCTTTTAGTTCTCTTTATGGAACTAGCAATAAAGCAATCACCAGCCCGTGCAGTGGTGGTTCGGGAACCATCATTCTATTCTCTGAGATTGCCAGCCTCAATTGACTGGAACATCCACTAGCGATTTTCACATATTAAAATTCACATGACAATATACACATATACAATTATGTTAGTTCACATGCTAGTAATGAAATATAGAATGTAAAATCACAACTTACGCCAATCCTGGCTCACAGACATTTTGGCTCAGATGAATAAAAGAGACTTGAATCGGCCTCTTACACGCGTCTGGGGTGTCGTTACTTTAATAAGTTTCCTCTCTGACTTTGTGTGTTTCCTTCAGTTTCCTCAGACAGCGGCTTTCCTTATTAAAGTGATAGAGATTTCCTGGGCTGTTTTCGTAAGTCCTGATAAATACTCAAATAAAAGGTGTCCGGTCTGATAAAATGGAATTCTGAATTCTAGGCTTCACTCTGGCAAGATTTGGTATCTTGGCAGGCGATCTTCACAGTAGATTTGACTGACTGAAGCGTCAGGTTATATTCACTGCATTCCCACGCATTCGTTATTATGAAGCTCAGATGATCAGCCAATCTGATTTGAATATTTTGCATGACTCCATCTAGTGCAAAATTTCCAACATTGCTTTTCTTAAAATGGGCTGTAAACATCCGACTGCCCTGTGTATCGACTTACGAACACGTCGTTAACTTCATTCGACAACGTGTGTCAGATGTAAAAAAAATTATTACTTTCGCTAAAGTAATGTCTTATCTGTTGCTTGAGCACACACAAAATCTGTCTCTTTACAACCTTGGCGGAGACGCACCCGTGCTAGCGAAAGAATGTAGATACAAAATATCTGCTCCAGAGGACAGAGAAAGAAAATGGAGCGACTCGGAAAAATCGCAATAAAATCAATACAAAATGTACCGATTACTGCCGTAGTGAAACAGAGATTAGGAAGAAGAAGGGGTCGCACCAATCCATTATGTGACAGTCCTCTTACCCTGTGATATCCGCTCAAGGTCTTTCCATGTTATTTGTATACCTTCCATTTTTGTTACCATCTTTCTTTTCCGTGTGTTTCGATCTCCTTCTACCACTCTTACCCTGGGAATTCCAGAACGAGGATTTTTTCTTTTAGTGGTTTATTTATAAAGATTGCAACAGAATAACCTCGAACGTTTCATTTATCTGTGCCATTCTATAATTCATTATGTGCTCTTCACTTTAGTTTTCCCACCTCTGACAGTATTTGGTATTTTCGATTCATTGTTTACACTCCCCTCCCTCAATTATTGTTATGTCAGGACTCCAGCGGCCATCTTTTGCTGATTAGGGTAATCAATCCCTTTTGTTTGAACCCATATTGATACACGGGATCGGTAGAGAGAAGTGTGGTTAAATAATGTGTAACATACGATTTGCCTGCTGCCGATTAATAAGTAAACAACCTTGGGATGAGCGCAGCCAATTATATTATCTACTGGTAATAGTCCTGTCTGACTTGGTTATCAATGTTGACTAGGCCGTGAAAATGAGATAATCGTTTCCGGGCAAAACTTTCGGAAGAATAGTTATCCATCTTGAAAGAGATTACCTCAGATAAATTTTGAAGTCGTGAATGTAAACATGATCGATACTGGACGGAAGCTGGCATACTATATACAGCGATTGTAAAGAACACATTTATTTGTGCGTTTTTTATGTAGGAATTTTTCTTGACAGAAGTGGAAATATTCGCTCTTGCATGCTATTGGCTTGGCATTCGAGATATAAATAATACAATATTTTAGATTAGGGCCTTGTCATAGTAGCAGTCTGGATGTATGCCGAATGCTGCCTTATAATTTAGCGCCTTGTGAGTTTACCGCACTGTGAAATTCAACTCGCCAAACCAACAGCCAGACAAGCCAGAGTAAGGAATAGAATTACGATTCCACTTTAAAGGATCAGACAACGTATTTGAGCATCTTGTGGACTTGTATCCAAGGAAAAATCTAATTTCATTAATACGGAAAGCCCGGAATCCTAGGAACCTGAACACTAAGTCATAGTGGGACTCTATTTGCAAAGTAATACCATAAACCACGTGTAAGTTCCATATGGAGAAAGGAGTGGATGATGACGTAAATGATATACATACTTATTATATTAACATTTTTAACCAGTGCATAAGTAAATGTAAACATGTTCAATATAAATGCAATGGATGTTTTCCGCTCACTGGGATTAATATTAATGCGCAGAGAAGGTAAAGTTCTGAGGCAGATGGGATGGTGGAATGAAGGATGGGGGGGCGGGGGGGGGGGGGCTGATTTTTGTGTCAGGAAACCCAATACTCAGGAGGTTATTTGTTTCTCTCTTTTTTCGTGATACTAGTCGGTGGTACCAATAGGTGGAGCTATCTCGGAACAAGTGAGTGATATAAGTGGCTTGCAGTCAAAGCTAGATACCTACAGCAGACGGGTCTTAACAGACGCTGGACCATCTTTGCAATTACCCCACGATACTACGAGGGACGTGTTGCAGCCACCAGACTTGACCAGGAAGAGAGTGAACCAGTACACAACCTGCAAAGAACAAGCATCGGCTGGAGCAGAAACCAACCGACACTTTACTGGAGGCTACGTACACATTCAAAACTGCCAAGTGAACACTGTATTTCAAACCCGAAAACATTTTTTCTTATCACACCATCACCTGTGAAGAAATTTTAAATACTCTATCTAAATTCACACCACCCTCATTTATTTTAAAATTGTTAACGATAATTGACTGTTAAATTTTGTTATTTGTAAATATACACATTTATAGTTGATTTAGTCATTGTGAGTGAACTGCACCCGTGTGTCTCATTCATTTTAAATGCTTATAACGGAGCTATTTATGTAATATTTTAATGAGTTAAATCTGTTGGGGGCTTGAACGAGCTAAAAACATAATAATTCTTCATAAAAGGCGGCGGGCAGATACAAAGTTAACAATTGCGCAGTCCAATTCAGCATTGCTCTTGATTTCTGAAGTATCTTATTGTGACCGCGCCATCTTGTCAGCCCTATTGCCTCCGTGGTTCACCCATCTTGTCAACCATATTGTCTCTGTCGTTTAGTGCCTTTTCACCACGTTATCTTCAAGAAGACTTATTACAAGGCCATAATAAAGCCTACAACTTAGTTGTGTTTTACTCTAGAAATAGTTGTGTATATTTGTGTTTTCATGCCTTCTAGAGCAATAATCGCGTGTGTTATTTGCGTGGCGCAAATTAATACATACAGCGCGCAGTAAGTTGAGTGACTAGCCTAGGGCTTATAAAAGAGATAGCTTAGCAAAATAGCAAGATGACAGTCACGTGGTGATGACTTTAGTTTTAGTTGTTAAGTTAAGAATAATTATATTTTTATTATTTAATGTAAGAGCATTTAAGTGTATTTCACGATAGCCTACTTATCATAATCCTACTGTTTATCTTTAGTGGTTACTTTGAAGTGAGAATAGTCATTTAGATTTCTGGTGAGATTAGAGTCACGCCAGGGTGCGTAAGGCACGTTGAGACAGGTGTTTCTCTGTTTGCTCCTGGTGGAGCATGGAAACACCAATGCGGCTGGTGTCCATCACAAGCCCACAAGAAGCATTTTTATGCTATTACAGTGGTTGTTTCTGTAACAATGTGTTTCATGTGATGAGTTCCCAATCTCATCAGGGGTCATATACGACACGCTTGTGGCCAGGCGCACCAGTCGTCACTTACGACATGTTCAGAGTGCAGGAACGAGTATTGATGTGGGTCGGTTGAGAGGTAGTAGTTTATTCTCATTATTGAGAGTATTTGTTGTACATGTATTGAAGAATATTATTTTATGTCCAGTTGATTATTATTTAATTATTGTTATGTGAACAATGGTTTGTGAGAGCACGTGGGCGTACTTGGAGATGTATATTTCTCTTCTCCGCTCCTGAGGGAGCATGGGGCCACCAGTGTGGTTTGCCTCCGCATGAAGCATTCAGATGCTCTTGCAGTAGTGGTTTCGGTAGCAACCTATGTTATACGGTGAGATTGCCAGCCTCATGCACAACACCATACTAGTCGCATTGGACGACACGCATGAGTGTGTGAGATAGTTGAGGGTATCAGGTGGGCGCATGTTTGCCGTATGGTAAGTGTTATTATGTATGCTATTGATGTTCACTTAGACATAGTTTTATATATTGTTTCTTTCAGAAAGTCTATGAACACTGACTGGGTGTTTGTTTGGTGTTTGCTTTGTTCGGTAGTATTAAATGTTGACCTGTATAAGGCTTTGTGTTGCTTGAATTGCTAAGTCTGCTGCTGAGAGGGTTGCAAGCAACCAATAATTGCAACCCCTGTCAAACGATCCTTAATAAATTTTCTTAGTGCACGGGTCTTGGGTGTGAGGTAGCCACATCGACATAAGCTCACCGCCACTACACCTAGCGCCCTGTCACAAGTGGCGTCGTCGGCAGGATCGACAGACAGCACGCAGTGAAGCAACTCTTCAGCAATCAGAGTAGCAACAGCCGAAACAGTAGAACACCCAGTTCAGTGCAAGGCGAGGGACGGGATCATCCAGTTTGTCAATATTTCTAGTCAACTCTACTAGCAACAAGATGGCGGCTCGCAACACATGTGCTGCTAGTAGATTGGATAACGAAGATGTGGATGACCCTGTAGTGGGGCTGGATCGTCAACCAGAACGAGTACAGTACATCGTGGTACCTACTCACAGGAGATGCGGTGCTTTGGGGAGCGCACGGGTCCTACGGCCGAGGAATATGTCAGAGAGGTGAGAGCTGCCTGGAGAGTAGGGATGATGAGTAAAGAGGACCAGGAAGATGTTATTCTTGACAGTGTGACCCCAAGTGTCCGCAGGGAGCTGAGGATTCAGGCTGATGACGATGACCCAGAAGCAATGCTACATTCCATTCTTATGGTGTATGGGGAGTGTAGAAGCATCCCAGAGCTAATGGCCACTTTTTACTCTACCCGGCAAGGTGCAAGGGAGTCTCTTTGGGAATTCTCCCATCACATCCACGAGGTGTTCGAAAGTGTAGTAAGGGCACAAAAGCAGAATAACGTCACTCCTTTGGAGCCATCCTTTCTTCGTGACCAGTTTGCTGCTTGTCTGAGAGATGACCTACTAAGAAAGTTTGCAAAGGAAATGATCATCATAGAGCCTACAGCATCGTTCACGTCGGTGAGGGACTATGCTCTACGGTTTTTAGAGACTGAACCCACTTCTGGGACTGGTGTTGCCAGTGTCGAAGCAGCTTTGGGGGCTGGTGTTGCCAGTGTTGAAGTGGCAAGAACAGAGACTGTGTCAGATACGCATGCATTAAACGCAGAAGTAGAGCGGCTGAGAGCACAGGTGGCTCAATTAGAGGCTAAAATTGATGCGATGACTCAGGAGCATGGGAGACGTACCAGGACAGTTCGTTGTTTTAGATGCAGAGAACTAGACCACGTACAGAATCGATGTCCAAAGGCATTAAACTAGACCCCTCTGCGGCTGGGAGTCAGGTTACAGAAGGGGAGCAGAATGACTCATAGATAAAGATGGTTGGTGGTCGACCGGAGTGTGAGGTGCTTATTGCAGGGAAGAAAGTCAAAGGCGGCCAGGGATGTAAGGGTAGCAGGAGGCGACCTAGGGCACGAGGAAGCCTAGGAAAATAAGATGCTTCAACTGTGGAGACTTTTCAAACCACATGGCAGCCAAGTGTCCCCAGGGCCCGCTTCCTAAGCGATGTTTTCATTGTAAGTCCCCAGGTCATTTGATATCGGTTTGTCCATCAAAGAGCGCTCTCTCTCTAGGCGTACCAACACATCTAGATTGCCGTCACAGTGCAAGCCAAGAGATGGCCGTGGCAACTGTCACCATAAGGGTGCCAAGAATAGTGGTCGACATTTAGAGGAGGAGACTCATCTAAAACCCGTTGAAGGACACGTTTCCAGGCTACGAGGCGCGCACGTAAGAGAAGAGGCACCGGTGCAGAATTTTGCAGCAGTCCGGAAAGAGAGATGTGACAAGGTGTCGTGTTCTATTCCACTACAGGTGGGAGAATTGGTAAAGAAGAGAATGCACAACGCTGAGAGATCCAAGATTCGTGATATGTGGTCAGAAGAGGAGTACGTTGTTGTTCGTGCTCCCACAATGACAGGGGGTCCATATATCATCCAATGAACAGACAGAGCGAGTCCGAGCATTAGTCACTGGCAACGAACTGAGACGAAGTGAAGGACAAGATGATTCTCCAGATTTGGTAGATACGACTGAAGCGCCTAGCTTAGTGCAGTTGTCGGGATGACAACAAAATCAGGCGGGGAATATGTGTGTTGTGTAATGGCTATCAAGGAATGTTATATGCGGGTGGCAGTTAGGTTTAGGCTTGGTGAGTATGTCTTCAATCGTTGCTAATGCTTACGCGAATGCTAGGTTTAGTAAACGAAGAGTTAGCATCATAATTTTAGCCTGAACACAGCTACACAGTATTTTTTCTTAGCTCGTACAGCAGTGTTAATGATTAATCAATGAGCTGGTGAAGACTGGTCCACATCCAAATTTATTCACAGTAGCTCCAACAATAATTCAGCATAAATAACATTAGGTAGATTGCATTCATTAAGGTCTAGAATCAGTCCATCGTGGTAAACAATGTAAGAGGCATACAATTCATAAATCTCAATTCTGGCCGTAAGAGACTAGCGTTCAGGTTCGAGCAGGACGTGAACGAAGTATGGCGGCCGATGTAAATGTGCTGACAATCGAAAAATGTTTACCTCAAAATACAGTCACAACACTTCCCATGGAAGCTGTAACACTTGACGGCCCATAAACACATCTTATTCAATCGTGGCGACCAAACCTCATTAAAAGCCGCTGGAAAAATATATCGAATAATACATCCACCACGGGAACACAACCATGGCACGTTTCGTCAGGGCTGTTTACATTTTATCAATAGCACGGGAAACTGACCGCTCGGCTGCGCATGAGCAGACGATACAAACGTCACGTTATATATTTATAGCTAATGCAGACAGCTGTATTTCAGCAAAGGATTGACATACGCCTGTGCGCAAAGCCTTACACAACAACTACCCCGTCTTCTGGCGGGGGGAGGGACAGAATTTTTTTTCCAAACATTCCCCGAATCAACGAACGGCCAAAATTAAGTACGTCATAATAAGAAATCGTCAACAGTAGAACAATAAATTGTCAAAGTCCAGTCGAAGTCAAATCTACTGGAAATATTAATGAAAGTGCATGAAAAAGACTGTCATCAGTCAATACATTATCATACGAATATGAGAGGCAGAAACAATGAAATGTTAACTAATAATGCAATAAAGAAAAGATCATCTTATAATGTATATGTTAAAGTAATGATATCACTATAGCATAAGAGAATTGTTACACAAATAGAATCAACCTAATAAACATGTGAAATATAAGTAGGGTTATGTCTTTTAGGGAACATTAATGAGGAAAAAAAAAAAAGTTACAAGAATTTGTACATCATGTAGTTTTCATACTGATCTATTTGTAAATATGGTACTGCATTGTTTCCAACTGGCAATAATATGTCTATCACACGTGCTTATAGCACTGAAGTAGAGTTATACATTTGACACGAAAGTAGATTGTTACTAAGCAACAAAATGTTCAGGTCCTCATAATATGAAGGTATCGAAAGTCAATCATCCAATGTAAATGAGTGGATCACGTAATACATTTGAAAGTCACGCAGCAGTACTGAATGTCAACCATGCGCTTATATTTGAATCACACAATAATGTTAATTAGTATCGTTAAAGTCTTGTTGAGGGCATCGGGAGAGTACATCAGCTAACACATTTTCAGTGCCCGGAATAGCTTGGACATCAAATGCGAGCGATTGCATAAAAATAGAATAGCGCGCAACCCTAGGATTCTTGTGGTTCAATTTCATGAGGAATGATAGAGAGCGCTGGTCTGATTGTATAATAAATCTTGATCCAAGAAGGTACCTCTCCAGTTTCAAAACAGCCCATACGATGGCGAGCAATTCGCGCTCGATTGCTGGATATCTTCTTTCTGCGTCCGTCAGCTTCCGTGATGTGTACAAGTTAGGGTGAAGTGTACCGTCGAAATTCTGCATCAATACGGCACCAACACCTTTGGAAGACGCATCTGTGCGAAGATAGAATGTCAAATTTTTATTTGGTAGCCTCAATATTGGAGGGGTTGAAAATAAATTTTTAATATGAGCTAAGGCTGCTTGGCACTCTTGAGACCAGTGCACATGATTGGGAGAGCCCTTTCTTAATAAAGCAGACAGATCAGCAGTAAGATTGGATAGATTCAAAATGAATCGACTGTAAAATTGAATAAGGCCGAGAATACTGCGCACTTGTTTCTTAGTTGTGGGCACATATATGTTCAAAATCTTGGACACATTAGACAGTTCAGTTTTAAGCAAACCATGACCAACTCTATGATCAAGGAATTATATTTCTCCAAAACCGACACAAATTTTAGAAGGTTTGGCAGTTAGATGGTGTGAACGTAAAGTGTCCAGCTGTGAAGTGAGACCTAAGAAATGATTTTCCCAAGAAGTACTAAAGAGACAGTTGTCATCTATATATGTAATAATATCAGACCTGTTAGAAAAAATTGTACGCATCATCCTGACAAATGTGGCAGGAGCATTCATCAGTCCAAAGAACATAAAATTCCATTGAAATAACCCCTTAGGTGTTGTAAAAGCAGTGAGGGGCTTAGCAGTTTCAGGTAAAGGAACCTGCCAGTATCCTTCAGTGAGATTAAACTTAGTGAAAAAAACAGCTGTAGCAAGTCTTGGCAAAAGGTCTTCTAATAAAGGTAAAGGTTCAGCATCAAAGACAGTAATATTATTACGTTTGCGATAGTCAATACATAGTCTTATATTGTTATCCTTCTTTCTAACAATGACCATCGGGAAAGCAAATGCAGAATTTGATGGTTCGATAATACCCAAAAGAAGCATGTCGTCAAGTTCTTTATTAACCTGGTCCTGAAAATGGATAGGTATGGGGTATGGTCGAACTCGAATAGGTCGATCATCCGTGAGAAGGATATCATGAGTGATAACCGATGTATGGCCAGGGATGTCTGTAAGAACATCTGGGAAAGATTGAAGAAGATCAGACACCTGCTGACGTTGGTTGGATGATAAATCCGTACAGATAGAAACATCCTTCCATGTCTCAGTAGCAGTTAAAGGCATGACAGGAAGATCCATAGGTAAGTCAGGAAAAGCAGATTCTTCCTCCTTAATCACAGACAGTGAAGAAAAATGAGTAGTATGCCTTGTGGGCTCATTTACTGCATGAAAGACAGCCTGAAGATATTCAGGTCGAGTATGGAATTCTTTGAGCATGTTTATATGGAAAGTTTTGTTTTTTCCCTTAACGTCGAGTACACAGTCAACATCAGAAATACGTGAAATAACTCTATAAGGACCACTCCAGGCAATGAGTAGTCTGTTGTCCTTTCTAGGGAGAAGCACAAAAGCTTCATCCCCAGGCAACAGGTGTCTTAGTCGTCTGTTACGATTCTGAAACTGACGAGCTTTTTCTTTAGCAGTTTCAGAAGATGCTGTTGCCAAACGACAAGCATCAATTATCTTACGTCGGAGGTTCACGACATACTCGTAAGATGACTTGGTGTCTTGAGTCATCTCTGAGTCAGTGAGCAAATCTTTAATAAGAGACATAGGACCTCTAGGTTGAGCTCCGAAGACAAGCTCGAATGGCGAGAAACCGGTCTGTTCATTTGGTACCTCACGGTACGCAAACAGCACGGCGGGTAAAACCCTGTCCCAGTCTTGTGGATAGCTGACTGTAACTTTGCCTAATAATTGTTTAAGCGTCCTATTTAGCCATTCTACCATGCCATTGCTCATTGGATGGTACACGGAGCTGAGCGATCTGTCAATGGTTGGTTATTGCATAACACCAGTCATGGCCTCAGAGACAAACTGAGTTCCTCTGTCCGATAGAAGGTTTCTAGGGAAACCTAGCCTGGAAAAGATTAAGAAAAGAGCATCTGCCACGTCTGAGGTGGTGATATTCTTCAGAGGTATAGCCTCTGGCCAGCGCGTGCACATGTCAATACACGTGAGGCCATACCTGTGTCCTCTAGCTGACATAACAGGAAGTGGGCCAATAATGTCTATAGCCATCTTCTCAAAGGGACGTACAGGTTATCTGAATCCTGTATCGGTGCCATGTGATAGGCTCACTTTGCTTTTACCTCCTGACAAGTAACACAGGAGCGACAATACGTAGCAACATCCCTAGATACACCAGGCCAAAAGAAGGAAGAGAGCACTCTGGACCTTGTCCTAGAGTAGCCCATGTGGCCAGCATAATGAGAATCATAGGCGTGTTGTAGGATATAAGTTCTAAACTGTTTAGGAACCATGGCCTGTTGTTTAGGAGCAGAAGAATCTTTAAACATTCTGATAAGGATACCATTCTTAAGGATGTACCATTGAAGAGGAGCATTATTTACAAGCATCTCATCACCAGATACCAAACGAAAAAATTTCCGCAAAGAATCATCATCTCTTTGCAGCGTTGCAAAAGATTCTTTGTTAGTGGTAGCATGAAAATCATGATCCTGATTTTCAGGCACAATGTTATCAATCGCTTCGGCTTGTCCTTGAGCCCTTGTTGTTACTGCATTCACAGTTAAAATGTTTTGCCGTCCCACTCAATAATTTCACCAGGTGTGCAATCTGTGCCACCGTGGATACGGCCAACAATAGGGTCAGTGATTGGGTTTTTTAAAAGACACACTTTAATTGTCCCTGTGAAAAATGGAGTCGCTATGGGAACGATAGCTGTGGGATAGAACTCTACCGTTCCCCCAAATGTGACACATTTAACAAAATCTCCAGTGGAACATGATGGGTGCACTAGAGATTGGCGAACTCCCACCGTTGTGCATCCAGTATCTCTGAGCACAGATACCTGTGTATCGTTTAATAGGCCTTTATGAAAATGTAAGGTGCCTGTGCCATCATGAGCAGCAAGTGCTGTCATCGTAGGAAGTGGATGACCGCATCTTAATGTAGATACCACATTAGGCTGAAATAAAGTTCGGCAATCAGGACACTGCGAAGCAGCATCAAAGTAAAAAAAAGAACAAGCAGCAGCCTGATTTACTGAAGGATTATTTTGAGTAGCACTAGATGTATCAGCAGATTGTGCTGAGTTAGCATGATAATTTGTACGTTCAACGCTCCGAGCGCGGAAGGGATGGTTATCATTCTGATTATTATAAGAATAATTCCGGTTTCTATTGTCCTGTGAATAATTAGACCTTCTAGGAGTTGCATATTGGTTATTGTATCTATTACCATTCCAATTTCCTCTACTCCTGAAAAAATTATCATTTCGTTTCCATCCTCTCTGTGGTTGGAATTGGTTATGTTCTGGTCCCCGAAATTGTCTAAAATTTCCCTTAGACGGGGAGATTGATTATCGTAAGAGTTACCACCTTGAAAATACCCATAGTTATTACCTCTACTACAACCAAAATTCCTGTCGAGACTCTGAGACCTTGGTCTTATATTTTTGTTGTTCCAAGATGACGCTGATGCCACAGGTAGAGCCTCTTTGATGTGAGAGTTACTTCCCAATTCTTCCACCAATGTCAAATCCGTAGGTTTCCGTTCATGAAGGTATGATAGGAACTGCTGGTTAACAGAAGACAACACTTTGTCTCTGAGCATTAAGTCCATTAGTGCCTCATATGTTTGTGGAAATTTTGCTAATTCAACCCATCTGTTGAATGTTAATTTAATGGCAGCAATAAATTCCGAGAAGTCCTTCTCTGTTTCTGGTAACATTGGTCATGGTAACATGGTCGATTATATTAGGGCGCATGTCCAACTGGGTGGCAGTTAGGTTTAGGCTTGGTGAGTATGTCTTCAATCGTTGCTAATGCTTACGCGAATGCTAGGTTGAGTAAACGAAGGATTAGCATCATACTTTTAGCCTGAACACAGCTACACAGTATTTTTTCTTAGCTCGTACAACAGTGTTAATGATTAATCAATGAGCTGGTGAAGACTGGTCCACATCCAAATTTATTCACAGTAGCTCCAACAATAATTCAGCATAAATAACATTAGGTAGATTGCATTCATTAAGGTCCAGAGTCAGTCCATCGTGGTAAACAATGTAAGAGGCATACAATTCATAAATCTCAATTCTGGCCGTAAGAGACTAGCGTTCAGGTTCGAGCAGGACGTGAACGAAGTATGGCGGCCGATGTAAATGTGCTGACAATCGAAAAATGTTTACCTCAAAATACAGTCACAACACTTCCCATGGAAGCTGTAACACTTGACGGCCCATTGTAATAAAATTAACAGTGATACAACGTAAAAATATCTCCAAAGGATAAAATGTAGGGATAAAAAGAATGCGTAAGTTACTAGAAGGCATGATCGCTCACGCCGCGGGTCATCACCCGCCATGGAAATTAAATTGCTAATATTTTGTCCTTTATTTGAATGCAGCGGCAAACGCAGTACAGAAGATTCTAGAAAATATTTCGAAAAAAAAACCAACTAACCTTGAAAAGTAACTTTTTCTTAATAATGATGTTAGGAATATAAAACCTAGCTGGCCGGATGGCCCATCTTGAGCAGTGAAATAATATGCTTTCATTTATACAGTCGGATAGATAATAAGAAAGATATTGACAAAAGACTGTGTTGTTCATATCAACGAACGACTGCATTGAAACAATAATGTCACTAATTTTCAAAAAAATTATGGCCTTGAAGACGCAAGTGCTAAAATCTAGTTAGAATGAAAGAGAGAGGGTGTTAAGGAGAATTGTGGCTAAAAATAACTTTACAGGCAAAATTGTGTAGGGGAGGGCAGAGTTGGTTCAAAAAACAAGTGTGTTTTTTGTGAAACGCAAGTAGAGACGGACGGACCAACAGACAAATATGCATACTTGACTGAGGTATGACTGAATTGACTTTTTGGTAGGATGTTTGAATTTGAAAAAAGAAAAGGCGGTGATTGGCCATAGATGAATATATTATCGGCGCTCAGACGCGCATTTTTGCCATTCGTCATAAGTTGTCCTAGTAGACACAGTAAAATATTAAGTGGTGATTTCCCAGAAACAAATTGAAGTAGTTAGAGGGACGCCATCCTAAAGCCAGCAGCTCAGCTGAGTTTTGCTAGCATATACTGTGTTCTATGTTCATAATTCTGAACTGTGAGTTTTTATTTGGCACCAATGTGGTGTCAAATGAGGTGTTGAATATTACAAGAGGTTCCCGTGCAGTAACATTTTGTCAGAGCAGCCTGTTATAGCCCCCAAGCACGGAGAGGTGGGGCCACCAGCCTTCTGATATTGCCCCCAAGCACGGAGAGGTGGGGCCACCTGATTCCAGCACCAGACTTACTCCTTCAAGTTACGTGAGAGTCTGGCCTGCTGAAAACTCACCAACTTGATTTCTAACACACCAATTATAATACCCTCAATAAATGGGCAATGTGTAGTCGCTATAGATCGGGAGTGATGAGGCCACCCCAACAGCACATCCATAAATAGTTCTTCCCCATAAAGTACAACTATAAACAGTAGTAATATTAACTAGTCTTGTAACATACCTATGTACACGCTTTTCATTTATTATGCCATATATTCATGCATATCATTAATACTTTCAAAACCTTTCATATGTTCTGACCAAAATAAAACCTTGGTTCAGAACAAATAAATTTAGAGAACATTTACTATCAAAATTTTACACAGCTTGAGTTAGTTCAGTGTGTTTTAAATTTTATTAATATTATTAGACTTATTAATATCTGTGTGTGTGTGTTTGTATATATTAATACAACACCTTACATTCAGTACCCTAGATTTTTTAACGTAGCCACATTCATTAGAAAAAAAAGATAGGTGTGAGGTCGTAGTGGTAGCAAGAAGGGCCTTCTGAAAATTCACAGCTATTTTTATATCAGGAGCCTTCACAGCTGACCTCATGCATCACACTAAGTAATATCACCATCATACATACCATCAAATCCACTACATATATTGGGTAGCTCGGTCTCGGGATTTAAATTAATCACATATATTAGGATCTCCTGGGGGGGGGGGGGGGGGGAAAAAAATTAGGGGAACACATTATAAAAATTAAAAGTGTCCCTGAAAATAAAAGTTGGTGAATCTTTACAGCCAGTGGTAGTTAATTAATTAATTAGAATTATTTTAGACTAGAGTAATTAGAATTACTTTAGTGGTTGGAAATTTACTTTGCTCATTGCTAGAATTGTTAAAAAGTATGGCGGAGCTAGCCAAATTCAGATCAGCTGCTGTGCTGACGGCAAAGGATATGGGAATGGATGGTCAGATTTTAATTCAATATGTAACGGCTGAATGTGATAAGTATATTGAACGGGAAGAAAGAAGATTAGAAAAAGAGGCTGAAAGAAAATTAGAGTCTGAAAGGTTGGCTGAAGAGAAGAGGTTGCAAATTGAGGCTGAGACTAAGAGGTTGCAGATTGAGGCTGACAAAGAGGCTAAAGCATTGGAGGCAGAAGAAAAACGACAGCAAAGGGAGGCAGAAGAAAAACGACAGCAAAGGGAGACAGAAGAAAAAAGATTGACTGCCGAAAGGGAGGCAGAAGAAAAAAGATTGACTGCCGAAAGGGAGGCAGAAGAAAAAAGATTGACTGCCGAAAGGGAGGCAGAAGATAGAAGGTTGCAAAGGGAGCACGAATTACGACTAAGGGAGCTGGAGCTACAAGGCCAGGCTCCTGAAAATGGTGCCAGCCCTTTTACCTCAGATGCTACGCCCAGTCTGGGAGCCTCAAACTCAGCTATGGGGTTTCATTTAGACCATTTTGTTGAAAAAGACGATGACATAGAGGGGTACCTAGGACGTTTTGAGTTATTAGCTACTACATATGGGTTAGAGAGAGAGAGGTGGAATTTAAAGCTATCACAGGGACTGAGAGGTACTTCTTATGAAGTCTTCGCAAAAATGATCATGATTGAGCAATTGAGAGAGTCCATGGCTCCAGACATGAGAAAATTCCTCATGGAACAAGGTGCAGAGAAGTTGGGGGAGGTTTTAAATGTCGCTGAGAGGTATCAGGCAGCCCAGGCAGAGGTAAGTGGTGCTAAAAAGAAGCACATAGACAATTTTAAAGCTCCACAGCAATTTAATAAATTTGATAATAGAGAGCAGGGAAATAAAGGTAGGACAAACTTTGAACGGCCAAGAAATGACTACCGAGACAGAAACTCACAGTTCAATGACCAAAAATTCAATGAAAGAAAACCGTTGAACCAAGGAAAAAGATGGTGTAAATGGTGCAAGAAAGATAACCATAACACCGAATTTTGTAGAAGGAAACCTTCAAACATTGCTGCAATGAAGTCGGGGACGCAAAGATTAAAGGTTAATCCTAAGGGACAGCAGGAACCTTATCACCCCCCAGTTTGTGAGGATGTTATTTGTAATGGGGTCACCATAAGGTGCCTTTATGATACAGGTTTGGATTATGATTCAGTTGTGAAGTCTAGCCTAGTGGACCCAAGTCAGTATACCACAGAAACAGTGGAAATACAAGGGGCGACTAAGGACATACCACTCATGACACTTCCCATCGCAAGGATAACGGTGAAAAATCGCTATTCCCCCAAGGAGAAAAATATTCAGTGATATCCCCAATCTCCCCTATCACTCATCCCCCCACACCCACATCACAATTTATATCCCAACTACAACATTTTTCCAACCATCTTCACCATATATCACCATTCTCCATATCCTCCCCTTACCCCCCTCATCCTTCTTCCTCCTTATCCACACCCATCACCACCTCTTTCATCTTTCCTTCTCTTCATCTTCACTTCCCCACC
>JAMPIV010011091.1:0-75743 GCA_024509875.1 Oreohelix idahoensis | reverse complement strand
GTTTGTTTTGGAAGGGGAAAAGAAAAAGAAATGATAAAGAGGTTAAAAGTAGGAGGAGAATAAAAAAAAAAAAAAAAAAAAATAAAGGAAAACTAAAAAAAAATAAAGGAAAAAAAAGAGAAAAAGAAAAAAAAGGTAAAAAAAGTCCTAAAAAATAAAAAAAAAAGAGGAACATAAAGGGAAAGAAAAAGTTCCCACAGAATAAAAAATAAGTCCCACAAAGAACAGGAATAAGTAATGGAAAGAAAAAAAAAAAAGGAAGTCCACAGAGCTCTCTACCATCCACCACCACCAAGGAAAAAGAAAAAAAAATAAAATGAAAGGCAGAAGAAGAAAAGTGAAAAAAAAAAAAAATAAAAGAGAAAGGAAAGAAAAAAAAAAAAAAAAATAGAAAGGAAGAAAGGAAAAGGATGTCCAGTCCTCAGGAAAGTCCCCACACACAGGCTAAATATGGCCACCTGGGCTCCCCTCCCCCTACACCCCCACCGAAAACAAATACATAAGAGAAGAAAAAAACAAAAAGACCCCTGGGTTTGGTGGTAAGGGAAATGGCAATATAGTTCAAGAACCCCGAACCTAAAAAGGAAAATAAAAGAAAATAAAACCAACCAAAAACACCACAGTCCCCCCCACCCCAGGCAAACCCGACGGCCGATAAGGAAAAATAAAAAAAAATAAAGAAGGAAAACAAAAAATGGAACAAAAAAGGAAAAGAGGAGCGAAGAGAGGGAGCAAGTAAAGATAAGGAGAGGAGGAGGGTGAGGGAAGGAAGGAGAGGAAAAGGTGTAGTGGAGCGAAGGGAAAAGCGAAGAAGAGAAGAGAGAAGGTAATCTGTAGATCGGGGAAGGAGCGAAAAGAATGAAGGAAGGAAAGGGAGGGAAGGGAGCGAAAGCTCCTGAGCGGGGTGGGGAAGGAAAAAAAAAGGGGTCCACGGCTCCCAGTCCTCCTCCGCACCGCCAATGGACATGTCATTGGGCCGTAAGGGCTGAAACGACGATACGAAAGCCGAAGCGAAGGCTGAAAGGCCCAAGTAAGTTAGTTGCCACTGGGTTAAGGAAGAAGAGAAGGAAATAAAAAGAAAAAAAGAAAAAAAAGAATAAAGAAAAAAAAGGAAAAAAATAAATAAAAAAAAAAAATATGGGAGCAAGACGGTTGGCCTTCTTTCCATGCAAGAGTTGGGCCTTAACGGGTGTAAGAGTTGTTTTGGCCTGAAACTTGGGGCTGTCTTTAATGTTGCGAAAATGGTCAGATCTTGTCCAAAAAAGTGAGTCAGTTGTTTTTATGTGTGGACAGGGGTGGGGGGGGGCCGTTTCACCAAACTTAAGATTGAAAGGCAAATGAGCTAGCGAAATTTTTAGGCGTACGACACAGTGTTGCCTTTTTCTGATATTGACATTCTACGTGTGAAAAGAGGTTTAGCCCGATTCCTCTGCCTGGTTTTGTTTTTTTTTATTGTTCGTTTCTTCTTAGCGCACCATCTACGTCTTTTTTACTATTGCATAATATTTTCAAAGATAAACAGTCCTCATGGAAAAACAGTCCTCATTTCACTCTTTGTTTTGAGCCAGCCCGCAGAACGACGCGAGACTCTTCATATATAGCTCCTTTGTCTCTCTTCTGTACTTTTTATTATTGCATACCTTTTTGTGTACCATTCGGATTCTTTACTTAAAACATGCACCAGTCTCTATTCTATCTATCTATCAAAAAATGTAAGAGGGCCTATATGCACGGGATTCTTATCTATTCAAGTCAAATACCCTTTTACCACCTAAAGGGAGCATAGGTCCATAAAAGATCGAACTGTATAGTGGGAGGCCGTAAAACAATTTCACTCCCATGTTTGGCTGTATCTGTTTTTTGGGGGAAAAGGGCCAGGTGAGTAATCCTGTTTGGGACTCAAAGCTGCTCACCTGTTTGAGTTGGGAACATTTTCCGCATGTGCTGAACCACACTCTAAAGAGTCCCAGGTCATTCAGCAGCGGTATTCCCAAAAATGTCACGAGTTCTTAAAATAAACCACCATGAAACTATCTATCTATCTATCTATCTATCTATCTATCTATCTATCTATCTATCTATCTATCTATCTATCTATCTATCTATCTATCTATCTATCTATCATCTATCTATCTATCTATCTATCTATCTATCTATCTATCTATCTATGTATCTATCTATCTATCTATCTATCTATCTATCTATCTAAAAGATCTTACGATACCTATCTTTCTATCCTATTATCTATTATTCTTTTTTCTATGTTTTTAAAATCGTATCTTCTAATTATGATAAATATCTATCCATCTACGTGAACTTGTTATAATGTAATGTCCTTACATGTCTGGTCTGTTTAGTAAAATGGTCTGTCATGTCATATATGTCACTAATCTGTTTTACCTATCATATGCTATCTAGTCCTAAGACAAACGTCTATCCGGGAAGACTAATCAGAACTTGTCCAATCTATCAATCCTATACCGATAATATCTATCAAATCTTTTTATCTTTCCTATCCTATTCTATTAACTATACTTAAAGCTATCTATTCTATCTATATCGTGCATATATCTATCTATCTATCTATCTATCTATCTATCTATCAATCTATCTATCTATCTATCTATCTATCTATCTATCTATCTATCTATCTATCTATCTATCTATCCTTGTCTTCTGTCTGCTGTCTAATCTGTCAGTCTGTTCATATCTATCTGTCTATTCTATCTAATCTAGTCTATCTATCTGGCTGTATGTGCCCTGCCTCTGCCTGTCTGTCTGTCTGTCTAGATCCTCTGTAGGTAGTCTAGTTTTAGATACATAGATTAATACATAGTCTCTCTTGTATTGTAACTCTAGTCTAGTATTTTTTTTACATAGATAGATAAATAGATAAATAGATAAAAAGAATATATATGTAGTTACGGTACAGTAGAGAAGTTAGGTGTATTCTGTACAAGATTGACCGCTGTCGGTAAGTATTGATTTCCCTCATTACAAGATCTGTGTTTCGGTAACGTTTGTTCCTTTACTAAGTATTTGGTTAAGTGGAGCTAATAATTTGCTATCAGGAAAATTTTTGTAGTTATGTTATATACTATGTTTGAAATGGACTTAACAAAAAAAAAAAAAAAAAAAATTCACTCTCGTATCGGTCACTTTCACATGTTTACACCAGATAGTCAAATATTTTGCCTATTGAAATATAGTAATTTAAATTTTATCTAATTGTTCATTCTGATAAAAGACCTTAGGAAAAAAAAGATAAATTCTCTCGTATCGAAATGTCAGTCTGTTGATAGATAGATTGAATAAGATAGATTAGATAGATAGATATGAGTAGTAAGATAGATAGATAGATAAGATAGATAGATAGATAGTATAAAGATGAATAGAATATGATAGATATACTGATAGAAAGATATATTAGATAGATTTTTTCAAGTCAGATTTCATCACGATAGGAATAGAATAAGATATGATAGGGATATGATAGGATAATAATAGATAATAGAATAAGATAGATAGATAAATTCTGTTAGCCTAGAAGGATAGATAGTACTAGATAGAGCCCTTAGCTATTAGATTGATAGATACACATTAATAAAGCCTAGATCCTTATAAAATAGCACTTCATTAATAGATAGGTAGGTAGATTAGATCTATAGTTCCATAAATGAGATCAATAGATAAAAAGAAAAGACTAGGTATAGTGCGTAGGGAAGTCTTCAAGAAAGGTTAGGTTTTACAAGATTGAGGTTTCGTAAGCGCCATATTGATATGATGAAAGATTGGTGGTTTCACGGAAAGGTTATTTTTTTAATACAAGAAATGAGTGCAATCATTTAGTGCTATTATGGAGTGAATTTGTAGTTATGGTTATATAAAAAGTATTATATGAAATTGGACTTAACAATTAATATTTAATTTATTCACTCTAATGTTACTTCGTGTCATGGCAGTTAGCCTAGATAGCAATATTGTGCCTACTGTGACATTGTACTTGGTGGTGATTTAGTCTAATATGGTTGTTTGAAATGGACTTAAAAAAAAAAAAAAAAATTAACTCCCTTATCGGTCAGATGCTGTTGATTATATAGCCCCATTAGATAAGAATAAGATAGATAGAAAGATAAATATAAGAATAAAGAAAAGAATAAGAATTATCAGTTTCCTACATCCCTGCCAGCGTCCGATTTGCCGCCGACCGGATTGGCAAAGAGTGAGAGTGGTTAGCTAGTTAGAGCGCTGCATGGGGTCTGGTGTGGTTTTTAGAGCGCTGGTTCTCTTCGCAGCTATTAACGGTTTTTTATGCCTCGGGTGTTTGCCGGGGGTTTGTTTCAATTTCACGGAGAAATCATCAATGCTCCAGTTAAACGCAGAAGCTTTATGTAGCTTGTCAGGAAGGGGTTGTACCTGGGACTTTGAGTTATGTTTGTTAGGGAGGTGTTTTGAGTTTATGGGAAGGAAATGAAGGAAAATAATAAAATCTGCCGAGGGAGGGAAAACGGGAAAAGGTGGGGGAAAAAAAAAAATGCAAGCGAGGAGGGAAAGGGAAATGAATGTGAAAAGAAAAAAAATGAATGATCACCCCCCCCCTCTCGGAGCTGTGTGGAGACCTAGTTGTGTGACCTAAGTATAGTGAAAGTCTACTAACCACTTCACTCCCTTACGGTGTAGTTATTTTGTGCTTATGGGGACTTAGCTTTCCTTTACGTTTTTTTTTTTTTTTATACATACTTTACATTAAAATGTTTTAATTGATATTTCCATATCAAATATTATTATCCTCATTCGCCACCGAGCATCATCATTACCCTTAGGTACCACCAGCATCCATCATTACCCTTAGGTATCATTAACCTTCAGTCAGTTTAACACCAAACCCTTTGTGGTCTGGTCTCATACCTTTTCAAGTAGTTCTTGCTGTGTCTTCGTTATATTGTGGTATGTAAAACCAGTCTTCAAATTCTCTGCTCCATGTGTTTAGTTTTTTCGGGTCTTCAGTTTTAATTTCTTTTACCTTTGAACAAGGATAGCCTTGTGATTGCTATAATAGCTGGGTTTCTTTCCCGATCAAACGCCCTGAAGTAAGTATGTTCCTCGTCTCTTGTTTCGCTGGTATTTTTGTCTGGATTATTTGTCTATCAGCACCTGTCCAAGTTTTGTGAGTGTTGTATGTTCTAGAGTAGTATTATGTTCGAGCGGCGTGACGCTGTGGTATGGTCGCTCGTGTTCATATTGTTGAAAAAACCTTTTTTTTTTTCTCTCATGCAGCCCCCCCCCCCCCCCCCCCCCCCTAGCCGCTGATAGCTGGAAAAAAGGTACTTTACAATCTTACTCAGCCCCCCCCCCCCCCCCTCTAGAAATATGGCATAGATACCCCCCTCCCCCCGTGAACCACTGCTGTAAGTGACCAACCAAGTCCTTTGTTGAAAGAGTAAGATCTAACTAAATGTGTTAAATGATTTGGATAGGTGTAAATAATAAAGGGAGCTGCTGTAAAACTTATAATGGAAGGGACCGCAAAAAAAAAAAAATGAAAAATGTTATTGGAGTAGGTTTTTTATAAATGAACAATGCACTTGAAAGTCCCGCGTAGTTTCCCGTGAGTCTCTGAGGAGGTAGTGAAAGAACAGGACCCCTGCTCCTTGGGGTATGTCGTAAGGAGTAACTAGTATAAGGTTGTCCGTGGAGCTGGAAATCACACTATTACAGAAACCCCCCACTTCAAGATCACGTGAATGATAGGTGCATGGGAACTAACTCCATGCTGATTATGGAGCGAAAGGGAAATTTACAATTTAAGAAATAAATTACACTAGAAGCATGGAAAGTTTCGGGTTTTCCCTTCGTCAGAAACAGTCACAAGTGGGAAACACTCACGACACAAATAGAAAGGCTAAGAGTAAAATGACTACCATGATTGCCGTGTCCTTAGCAAATGACACTTATCCTTTCTATGTTTGTCGTTTGTCGTTCCTGTTTCCTGTTCGTGACAGTGGCTGACGAAGGGAAAACCCGAAACATCCCATGTTTCTAGTGCTTATACTGTTTATTTACAAAAATTACGTCAGTACCATTTTTATTTCGTACTCTTACTTTTTAATGACTCGGATGAGCAAGTGTCAGGTTCTATTAATAGCAACACCACAGCCTTCAGTGGTGGAATTAGTCTTATGTGGAAAATACCAGGTAGAAGAGAAAGATGTACGAGTATGTGGAAAGCTTAAACAACTGGGCAACAAAAAACAGCATGGGCAACAACAACCTCATTAGACTATTAAAAGACAGAGAAGATTGGAGGGTCATTATCGCCAATGTCTGTTCCAGACCAGGCACCTGAAGAAGACAGACTTCTGAGCACGAGTAAAAGAAAAGAGTTGAAAGACTTTGGCGTATTTGTCTAAGTTAATACTTTCAGTCACCCCTGTGTTACCGAGGTCTGGTGTCTAAGTTAATACTTTCAGTCACCCCTGTGTTACCGAGGTCTGTTGTCTAAGTTAATACTTTCAGTCACCCCTGTGTTACCGGGACCTGTTGTCTAAGTTAATACTTTCAGTCACCCCAGTGTTACCGGGACCTGTTGTCTAAGTTAATACTTTCAGTCACCCATGTGTTACCGGGACCTGTTGTCTAAGTCAATACTTTCAGTCACCCCTGTGTTACCGGGACCTGTTGTCTAAGTTAATACTTTCAGTCACCCCTGTGTTACCGGGACCTGTTGTCTACGTTAATACTTTCAGTCACCCCTGTGTTACCGGGACCTGTTGTCTAAGTTAATACCTTCAGTCACCCCTGAGTTACCGAGGTTTGGCGTCAAAATTAATACTTTCAGTTACCTCTGTGTTACCGAGGTCTGGTATCAAAGTTACTACTTTCAGTTCCCCCCTGTGTTACCGAGGTTTGGTGTCAAAGTTAATACTTTCAGTCACCCCTGTGTTACCGAGGTCTGGTGTCAAAGATAATACTGTCAGTCACCCCTGTGTTACCAAGGTCTGGGGTCAAAGTTAATACTTTCAGTCACCCCTGTGTTACCGAGGTCTGGTGTCAAAGTTAATACTGTAGGTATTTAATGTGTTAATGAGGTCTGTTGTCTAAGTTAATACTTTCAGTCACCCCTGTGTTACCGAGGTCTGGTGTCAAAGTTAATACTTTCAGTCACCCCTGTGTTACCGAGGTCTGTTGTCAAAGTTAATACTGTCAGTCACCCCTGTGTTACCGAAGTCTGGTGTCAAAGTTAATACTTTCAGTCCCCCTGCGTTACCGAGGTCTGGTGTCAAAGTTAATACTGTCAGTCACCCCTGTGTTACCGAGGTCTGTTGACTAAGTTAATACTTTCAGTCACCCCTGTGTTACCGAGGTCTGTTGTCAAAGTTAATACTGTCAGTCACCCCTGTGTTACCAAGGTATGTTGTCTAAGTTAATACTTTCAGTCACCCCTGTGTTACCAAGGCCTATTATCTAAGTTAAAACTATCAGTCACCCCTGTGTTACCGAGGCCTATTATCTAATTTAATACTTTCAGTCACCCCTGTGTTACCGAGTCCTGTTATCTAATTTAATACTTTCAGTCACCCACGTGTGGCCTGAAAAGAGAACCAAAGAATAGTAACACTGTACTCTACCAGGCATGCCGTTAAAAAACGACTAAGAATGATTGCACATGGAGGCTAGTTACTCCATCCCGTAAAAAATTGTTGATCAAAAAAACTTCAACAAACACTATGGATAAGTCAGAATACTTTCAGTGTTTTATTGTAATGGTTGCTAGCTTATATAACATTTTATATTTTGATCTATATTGAATATACAAGACAACAAATTAAAGATAGGAACTACTGATGAGTGTGACTATGGCACCGATAAAATGACTGCCGAACATCTGCTTCAAAGGTGCCCAACATATGAGGAACAGAGAAAACGCATATGGCCATCACCAGTACCGTTACTGGAGAAAATCTACGGAGATATCAACAGCCTCAGGCTGACCACTGCTTTCTTTGAACTTATTCAAGTTGACATCTGAGGGTGAACGAAGAAGAAGAAGAAGAATATACAAGAAACTTTTCCGATTTGTTCTTAAATGTGTTTCACTTCATCTAATTTTTTTCATTTTCACTCCTTATGGAGAATGCAGCGCCACTGCAGCTGGGCCCTATGCAGGAATCCTGCAGCGGTGGTTGTCAGTAGCAACTAATTTGACATGATAAGGTTGCCAGCCCTAAGTACAACCTCGAATTAGTCTCATCTTATTACATTCTTGGGGTAATTTATTTAACTATTCACTGTCTTATTTAATCAATAGAAAGGGTTTATTAAACAGCTCAAGGGCTAGGTATGCAGTGTTGTACAGCTGCCATAATTACGCAAGTATGTGGGTATCTGTGTAAAAGCACACAATATGCACACTGGCATAAGTCACTTAATGTTGCCGCGACTTTGGCCATCACAAAATAATGATTTTCTACTGCCTGCATCTGTCTTAGATGTAACAAACTGTGGTTTTTAAAACCAAGAGTTAACGCTTGCCGAAGTTGTAAATGTACATCTAAAGTTACCAGGTAGGACTTGTGTGCAAATATTAAACAGCCAAAAATCTAGACCAAAGAGTCTCCTTAGTGCGGTGGTCTACTACTTCATGTAGTTTCAGTTCATCTCTGGTGAGACAAAGAAAGATGCTACAGAAACCACTAGAACGCTATAGTACGGGCTTACCGTGAGGGGACCAGCTGCAGTAGTCGCCATAAGAAACGAAAAAGAGGATGATAGTGATGGTACCGATTTGTGGCATAGTTCTAGGACGGGAGATTGGACCATTCTCAACGGTCTGATATTCCTACAAGGTTGATGAGCACTGCTTTAGCATACACCAGCTTTGCACACTTAGTAAACTCTGTTGGACCTCTTTTGCGCCTTAAGTAAACTTTATTAGACCTGTTTTACACTTTCAGTAAACTTTATTAGACCTGTTTTTTACATTCAGTAAACTTTATTAGACCTGTTTTACACGTTCAGTAAATTTTAATAGACCTGTTTTTTTTTACATTCAGTAAACTTTATTAGACCAGTTTTACACGTTCAGGAAACTTTAATAGACCAGTTTTTTTCACATTCAGTAAACTTTATTAGACCTGTTTTACACGTTCAGTAAGCTTTATTACACCTGCTTTACACATTCAGTAAACTTTATTAGACCTGTTTTACACATTCGGTAAACTTTATTAAACCTGTTTTACACGTTCAGTAAACTTTATTGGACCTGTTTTTCACAGTCAGTTAACTTTATTAGGCCTGTTTTATATATTCAGTAAACTTTATTATACCTGCTTTGCACGTTCAGTAAACTTTATTAGACCTGTTTTTCACGGTCAGTAAGCTTTATTACACCTGCTTTACACATTCAGTAAACTTTATTAGATCTGTTTTACACATTCAGTAAACTTTATTAAACCTGTTTTACACGTTCAGTAAACTTTAATAGACCAGTTTTTTTCACATTCAGTAAACTTTATTAGACCTGTTTTACACGTTCAGTAAGCTTTATTACACCTGCTTTACACATTCAGTAAACTTTATTAGACCTGTTTTACACATTCAGTAAACTTTATTAAACCTGTTTTACACGTTCAGTAAACTTTATTGGACCTGTTTTTCACAGTCAGTTAACTTTATTAGGCCTGTTTTATATATTCAGTAAACTTTATTATACCTGCTTTGCACGTTCAGTAAACTTTATTAGACCTGTTTTTCACGGTCAGTAAGCTTTATTACACCTGCTTTACACATTCAGTAAACTTTATTAGATCTGTTTTACACATTCAGTAAACTTTATTAAACCTGTTTTACACGTTCAGTAAACTTTATTAAACCTGTTTTACACGTTCAGTAAACTTTATTAAACCTGTTTTACACGTTCAGTAAACTTTATTAAACCTGTTTTACACGTTCAGTAAACTTTATTAAACCTGTTTTACACGTTCAGTAAACTTTATTAAACCTGTTTTACACGTTCAGTAAACTTTATTATACCTGCCTTGCATAGTCATTATTAGACTTGTTTTCTATGTTCCAGATAAGTGGACACAACAAGATGCCATGTGTGATGATGCTGTTACGGCGCAGACTACACTACCTCCCTGTTGTTACTGCTTCCTTCATCTTATCCTCATTTTTTTATTTCGTGAGTACGTCTTATGAAGTGTTTCTAACTTAGTAATGAGAATTGAGATGCTGATGAAAAAGGATTGATTGAATGCGTGGGGATACAAAACTGTCATATATGGTCAAACGTTGTCTGCAATAGTTCAGATGTGTCGCAGATATCATATCATGTATTCATCTTTATCACAGTTAGCTTTACATCCTTATCTTCTAAAGTATGTATCAGTCTAGGTCTCCTCTCTCCCCCTCTCTCTCTCTCGCTCTCTCTCGCTCTCTCTCTCTCTCTCTCTCTATCTATCTATCCATCTATCTATCTATCTATATATATATAGCATATGAAGTCTGTCGCGTATGTCTGTCACTGTGTATTTTCTTGTTCAGTCCTTCCTCTCACTTCCCGTCTCTCTCTGTCCCTATATAGTTCAGTCCATTGCGGGACTCTGTCGGCTATCTCTCTCATGTCCGCTCAATGAAAAATAACATGCTCGATCAATGTCTAACTAAACATTCAAAAGGAAGGAAGGTTTTTCTTTACACTAATATATATATATATATACTAATATTATATATATATATATCTATATATATATATATATATATATATATATATATATATATATATATATATGTTATCTTCAACATAAGAATACAAATTTTCATCTCAAAGGTCAAGGCACACTTATTATGTGGCTGTGAAACATGGAGACTAACAAAAACAATAACCAACACGTTTAAAGACGTTCATCAAAGGGACCAAGAAGACACGGTAAAACCTGGGACGGGATGGCATGGGACAGGAAAGCTTGATGTAAATTTGTTGAAGGCATGCACTCCATATCGAGCTGAAGGGTAAAGACGGATCCATTACTGCTCCCTTCTTGGCCGCAAGGATGGTGTCCATTACCCCTATCAGTTCTTGGATTTTTGTATATTTGATCCTGTCTGTCTAAGTTGCTCTTTATATTCTTTTTACTACCATGTAATAAGAAATAGTAAAGGTTTACTTTTATACTTGTATATTATAGAGTGACGTTCCCGTATATTGTCGGTACTCCCATGACTAAGACAAACATTACAAGGGGATGTCACTCTATAATATAAAAATCTAAGGAGAACCTTTACCCACGTAAATGGGAATGTTGCAGACACTTATTTTTTTATTTATTTGAATGATTATACATGTAGTTAGTTCACACTAAAATTGATGAAAGAGGAATAGAATGTCGGTCGCATAAGTGTGGACGAGACAAAGTCCCTGAGTGAAGTTATTACAGGGGCTTTTTACAGTGGCGTATTCTCTATGTGTGCTGTGCGTGCTGCGCACACCTATGCCCGAAGGAAAATAAAAATTTAATTTATTATTCTATAAAATATTTCTCTTCTAATGTTCTGCTTTCGGACCGCACGCACCAGGATAACGGATTTTCCCGCATAGAATCTACGAGTATAATCTAGTTTCAGTTTCCCCAGACGCTTTTTATAGTGCAGTTTTTTATTGGTTGGTAGCAATCGCCCGAAGTTTCTCGGGTAATTCCGTCACAATGCGTGCGGCACGTTTCGGATTCACGTCTGAACACTGGTTTGATTGGATCGGGGTCATGGCCAGATACGTAAATACAATGCGAACATGCGTGTGATGGTCCTGCATCTCTCGAGTTGTAAAAATCGGTTGTGTCCGTCCAGTGTTTTTTGTGATTAATTTTTGTTAGTTGCCGGGAATGCAGATTATTACAGTGACAGTGAGTTTAAAGTTGTAAGTTAATTAGTATTTCGGAGATAGTTGACATATACCCCTAATAACTATCGTTGCGTAATTAAATATAGTTGGTTTTTAAATTAAGAGGGGAAGAAGTTAAATAGTAGGCGTACATATTCATTTTAAGTAGCAGCACGCCTAGCTCGCATTACCAGGATACGCCACTGGCTTTTTAGAACTATGACTGACGCTAGTGGAATCTGGAATTTTTTTTCGTAGACACTAGAATACAGAAGAAGGGAGGAGTCAAAAATCAAAGATAAGAAAGGGGGGTGGTCCTAGCGGTGAGAAAATAGACAGGAATTCTGCGACAAATCATCACAATTACCAACTTCACTTTCATCACTGATTTTGTTGTCATTATCATTAACAGCACGTTTATCTACATCCTCAGATACGGGATTGCAGTAGCGCATGACCATGTTGAACCAGATTTTCCATATATCAGGTAGGCAGAACAACAACAGTTATCACTTATAGTTATTAAACTTAGTCTGCATGAATAATGGCACTATTTCATTACCTTTCATTTCCCCAACGACTTGGGGGTCGGAATGGCTAAGAGGTATGGCGTCCGCCTCGAGCTCTAGAGGTACCGGGTTTGATTCGCAGTTGTGTGAATATAAATCACGGAAACTTTTTTTCGGATAAGGGCGAAAACATAGGAGGTCTTGTCTGCGTTGCGCACGTTAAAAATCCCACGAAGTTGGAAATCGTAAAGAGTAGGCCTAACAGGCCGCTGCCCTGGCAAAAATTTCATAATTAGAAACCTACCCACCACAAAAATATTTATATGTGTGATTCCTATATGCACACATTGGGATTTTCGCCGGTGCTACGGAGCTCGTGCACTGTGCGGACACCCTCCTTGAGTGATTTAATACATTAAAATTGTTGTGCAATGAAGATAAACCTTAAAACCAAACCAACGACTTACAAGCCCTCCTGTCCTGGGCCATTAGTTCAAGATGTTTCCATGTCTTCTTTCTCTCCGTCATGTCTTTGTCTAATTCCCTTCCCCATGTTTGTGTTTATGTGTGTGTTTTTTGTGTGTGTCTCCCTCTATTTTCTTAGCCAGAGAGTTCCGGAACAAGGACTGACGTGTAATGCTATCAAATAATTTTCTCAAAGGGGTGTCCTATTAAACGTCAACGTCTTCTCCTTACGTCTTGCTCCATTGTTACATGTTTGGTTCTTTCCATTAGCTCCACGTGGGTGATCTCGCCACACCAATTCCATCCTTGTATTCTGAGCAAGTACTCATTTATAAAAGTCTATCTTTCCGGCTGTAATTTTTGTTCATCTCCATGTTTCACAGCCATACAATAGGATAGACATTTATAACACATAAGGAAGGGAAACTCGAGGCCTGTAAACAGTAAATAAATATTAGACAAACATAAAGGTATGTTCCCAGGCAGTTGTCTAGTGTTCTACTTCTTTATTTCTTACGAGTGCCTGGGAACATACCTTTATGTTGTCTAATAATTATATACAATAGGATAGCCTTGAAATGTGAGCACTATTTGGAGTTATCTTCAAGTCCGTTAAGACAAATGTAAATGTTTATGTCCTTATCTTCAAAGTGGAGCAGAATAATTATAATTCTTTCAACATTTTTTAAACAGTATTTTAATATTTACTGGTGCTAATCTTAATGGGATTATTGTTTGTTTCAAATCGATATGGATCACGTTTACTATTTTATTTTTTGAGTATATAAGGAGAACTGCCGTAAGACGGGGGTAAAATTGTAAAAAAAAAACAACAACAACACAAAAAGTAATACGTCTTACTAAGAGAAAGGACAAGGAAACGTACGTTGCGGCCACAAGGCCTTCGTCAGGGACAGGCTAACATGAAACTATAGGAATAAGAGACATTTTCGCTCCGACATGTGACACTATCAGGGAGTATTTGTCTCTTATTCCTAT
Source organism: Oreohelix idahoensis (assembly GCA_024509875.1). Lineage (NCBI taxonomy): Eukaryota > Metazoa > Mollusca > Gastropoda > Stylommatophora > Oreohelicidae > Oreohelix > Oreohelix idahoensis. The sequence continues at coordinate 61,889 of JAMPIV010011091.1, read as the reverse complement.
AGTTTCATGTCCTCCACTTAATTCTCACTTTCTTTCCCTTCTGTTTTTTGTTTGTCTGTCCCTGACGAAGGCCTTGTGGCCGCAACGTAGGTTTCCTTGTCCTTTCTCGTAGTAAGACGTATAACTTTTTTGTTTGTTTTTTTCTATTTTATTTTTGTTACTTGTCAAGATGGACAGATCATTCATAATTTGTCTGTCTTCGTTTGTTCGTACTAAAGGAAATTAAGAATAAATACATTAATTAAACTTTACATTTTTCTTCTGCATATTTACTTCATTGAAGCCAAAAATTCAAACCTCACGAATGGCGAATTCACAATCTATTCAAATCTGAACTTCACACATACTGTAATTTATCAGTTTACACCACATTCACTTGTAGCAAGCTCTTTCATACTTCTTCAAACCCGGGCATTCTTTCATTTGAGGATTTTTCGTCGACCGGGATTTGGACTGGATTAACTCGAGACCTGGCGAGGACATTTGAAGGAGTGTCGTCGACCAGGGACTGGCGGCTCCTGAGCCGACCCAGCTGCAATGGGTACCACCGAAATCGGCGAGTATTTGCCTAATGGCGAGGGACACCTGTCTCTGTACAAGAAATAAAGGGATACTCACGTAAAATCAATGTCAGGTTAGACATAAAAAAATAATAACCTGAGATTTCGCTTCGAGTATTAGCGGGCGAACGCAAAAAAAAAAAAAAAAAAAAAAAAAACACATACTGTAATTTATCAGTTTACACCACATTCACTTGTAGCAAGCTCTTTCATACTTCTTCTTCTCCCTCTCATTCTTTCTTTCATATTTTTAAAGTGTTTTATTTGTTTTTGGATTTCTCGTACCTTAACCCTAGTAGTCTTAAAAATTGTTTCTCCGTGTATCATCCGTTTCTGAACACTCCCCACCCCCCCCCCCCCCCCCAAAGTAAATATAAAACAATAAACAAAATAAAATGTGCCACGAAGTTTAAAATAACTAGAATTGCGCACATAGATAACATTTCAAGATATCTTCATGGCATAGGCGTATCTTCTATAGGCGCAGCATGGTGCAAGCGGTTTTTAACAAACATGTATCTGTGCGCACTGCGAAATAGTTTGTTTGACTTTTCGTGTCGCCGAACCCACAAGAAGATTAACATAACTATTTCCAGAGGCGGACATATTCGTTTTCTTTTTCGCTCCCCTCGGATCACGGGGCCATCATTTTAGCTGGCCTCCTTTCAGAAAGCCTGCATCCAAGCACACGCCCCTGCATGGGTTATTTCGGTAGACATTTTTTTTTTTAACATGATGAGGTTGCTAGTCCCGTGGACTGCCTCAGTTTAGTTACATTTTACGACATGCTTGAAAGGTCAGTAGACCTGGTCTTGTTTTTTTTCCCCTCAGAGATACAAGGAAAGTACACTGGATAGGCTTACTTATAAAACTTTTTAAACTTCAATATAGCTATCGAGACACGGAAAGAACATGAGCGGATGGTACAGACCGGGAGAGCTTAGTGTAAGCTATTAAAAAAACATGTCTAATGATCTGCAGTCTAATGATTATGAGCTCTTTCTCTCCCTCTCTCTCCCTCTCTCTCCCTCCCTCTCTTTTTCTCTCCCTCTCTTTCTCTCTCTCTCTCTCTCTCTTTCTCTCTCTCTCTCTCTCTCTCTCTCTCTCTCTCTCTCTCTCTCTCTCTCTCTCTCTCTCTCTCTCTCTCTCTCTGTGTTTATATCTGTGCCTCTGGTTGTCTTGAAAATATAAGACGGTGGCCGTATTCATCTGGTTTCTTAATGACTTTCTCGCCATGTCTGTAGGTGTATTTTTGTTTATTCTATCAAGCTTCTCTCGTCCTTGCCTCAACTACTGTTCCTCTTTTCCTCTTTCTTTGCAGCATTCACGACACTGCCTGCCGAGAGCTACGTTAGAACTCGGCGTCCTCAGTGTACGCCTCTCTCTATGTCTTCCTCATTCGCCATTTGTCTTCTCTCTCTCTCTTCCCGCCCAGTAATGTTCAGGAGCTCACAGTGCAACATCTCGGACATAGAAAGCACTCTGTATTTTGTGAGAACGAAATTATTCAGTCAGATGATAGCTACCCAGTGTGTGAACCTAAACCCAGATTATTAATATACGTTTAACAGGGAGCGGGGTCAGAGGTCTGGGTTACCGGGTGTTTGGCTAGATACCTAACACATACACAAACATGTCCAGAGTTGTGTTTTTTTTTCCTTCTTTGGATGGTACAAGCGCCGGCTAAAATTGGTAGGGGAGGTGGAGCGTTATGGATAATTTAGTGGGGAAGATATGATGAAAAATACAGGGACACTTCACCGGTGGATCTTGGACATAAAACTAAGATACATTACGGGATCGTTTTACTGATAATAACGGGCGTAGTGCTAAATAAAATTACAGCAGGTCAGATAGCCCATCCACAGGGTGCTGGCTGGCAGAATAGAGCCTGTTTCAGTGGTTATCTCACGTCTTATTTCTCTTACCTAGTTTTTAATCTTACCTGGGCTAGTTATTCTTCCACAAATTTCATGTCTTTTTTTTTCTCATTCATATTATCTGCCACCTTTTCGTTTCTTTTATCTGAGACCGTCATTATTTTGTTGTTATATCAACACAACATGTACAAGCAGCCTTGAGTAAATGGACGATTTCTTAGACTGCTGCATTTCCCTCATCATCATCACAGTCACGAAATAATATTTCCCCTTCTCTCTTGTAGGCGGGAAGAAAAAAAAAAGATTAATTGCACATTGTCGCACATCTTCATTTGTCTCTGTGCTCCTTGTGGAGCTGATCTCCTGGCAGGAAGGAAGCCTGCGCCAACATTTCACAAGCTCTTACAGCGATGGTTGTTTCTGCGGCAATGGGTTTTACATGATGAGGTTGCCACTTCTTTTCACTGCTTCATATTAGTCCACTTGTATAACGTGCCTGAGGAATTATATATATATATATATACTGAAGCACATTAAAAACTCACCACTATTATATATACTGATGCCGAGAAGCTGGCAAAAAAAAGTGTGGGAATGGATTTTCCCCGTGTTTGCCATGAGGTAGAGAGCGAATGGCTGCTGGAATGGAAAGTGCAAGATTCAACCCACGGGTGTGTGTACAGACTACATAAAAACGATGAAAGTTACACGTGCAACACGATTCCCAACAGCTATGACCCTGAAAATGTGTTCGCGTTCTGGCAGTATACTCGGTATAAAAAGGCCGTTGAGACAAAACACCCAGTACATGTGCTTGAAATGCCACGACTATCTGAAAACGACCGCCAACGAGCCATTGGTATGTTGGAGACCGGAATGAGCTCGCGGGCCATTGCCAGAAGGATGAATTGCCACCACAGCACTATTGTACGTCTCAATGAACGTTACGGAACCACTGGCAGTGCCCGGGATAGACTTCGGAGTGGCCAACCACGAGTTACTACCCCTGCACAAGATCGTCATATTGTGCTGAGTCACCTAAGGAATCGTACTCTCCCGGCAAGTCAAACAGCAAGAGCAATAGTGGGTAGACATGGGCAAGTCTCTCGAATGACAGTCATACGACGACTCAGAGATACAGGCCTTACTGCAAGACGACCTTATGTTGGGCCAAACTTGACTCACAGACATCGTTAGCAGCGCCTGCAATGGGCAGAGCAACATATCAGATGGACTAGACTGCAGTGGAATGCTGTCCTATTCACAGACGAGAACAGATTCAACATATCCTTTGCAGATGGACGTATGCGGATTTAGCGACGGTGTGAAGAGCGCTTTGCAGATTGCTGTGTCAACCGATTTCGAGGTGGCAGTATTCACATATGGGGAGGATTCAGTTTTCACCATCGCTTGCCTCTTCACGTCTTCCGTGGAAATGTTAATGCTGTGACATATCGAGATGAGGTTCTGGATGCACTGGTTGCTTCTGCGTTCACAATTTATCCAGACTTGCAGCTTCTCCAGCAGGATAACGCACGTGCATTTTTTTGTATTTTTGGTTTTCTCCCTTGCCTGCACAGAATGCAATGAATTTCATAACAATCAAATGTACAAATTAATGACCAGCATGGATTCATAGGAAATGAATAAAGATTCCAAATATGTAAACTTGTACACACTTATATTTACATTTCACACTCTGTTCCTGGATTATACAGGTGGTGCATTTTTAATGTGCTACAGTATATATAGCAACAACTAAATTAAATAATGACTTAATATTAACAAGAGTTACCTACTTTGACAAAACGGACTTTTAAAATTTCTACGCACCATTATCCTATACAAAGAAAGGCAAAAACGCAGACTAAACTGTCACGCAAATTTATTTTTTTTAAATCAGTAGAAAGCCAAGACTACTATATCAATTTTAAAAAGAGGCAACATTATTACAGTTAATACAGGCCTATGTCCTCGGGAAAAAAAGGTCAAGAATTATCAACATCCGACACTGTGATGATAGTGACGCTTCAGGTAACATTCTTCCTCTTTCACAAATCCCCACAGGAGCCAAAGATAAACTATTCTCACATTTCTAGAATAGTCATAAAGTAATTTACGGTGGATAAATTATATTAATGGGAGTCATGGGAACTTCCACTTCCGGCTGGGGGAATCGTATGCTACAGGTGATCTGGGCTTGTCATCAAGAAATTGTGAAAAAAAATGAAACTGCTTGAAGATAGATTACGGTGAAATGAGACTACGAGAGAGGGACAGAGAGAGAGAGGGAGAGAGAGATAGTGAGGTGATATGGAAATTCCTGAAGGTAGATTGGGGTTATATGAGAATGCTTGGAGAGAGAGAAAGAGAGGGCTTTCCGCAGAGAGAGACAGAGAGAGAGTGAAAGATAGGAGAAACGAGACTGCTTGGAGGGCGGTGAGAGATCAATATTACAAAACAATGATAATCTCATCTAAAGAAAGTTGTACAAAAGGGGAAGAGGAACTAGAAAGGAAATTAATTTATGTCGATATCTCATTTTTCTTGTCAATTATTTCAGTTCATCTATTTGTTCTTAACTTGTTTTGTTTTGTTTTGTTCATGTGACCAAACCTGTCGGTACAGTACGATTTTAAGACTTATGTTGACAAGAGCTTAATAATTTGTGTGCTGTTGTCTGTCACAATTGTTCTTTAAGTAACATTACCTAGATATAATATTTGAATTGAAATTTCTCAGTTTAGCTTTTATACTATTATTCACAGCGTTCGAGTGGTTCAGTGGTTAGAGAGGTTGCCTCTCGTTGCAAAGTTACCTGGTTCTGGGGTCAAAACCTGGTAGCCTCACACTCCAGTCTACCAAGCTGTAAATTGATTTTTTTTTTTTTTTGGGGGGGTTATGCCTCATATTGGCGAGACCCGCCACGTTCAACCTAAACACGTGGACTGTCGGTTATATTAGGGCACAAGTCCAAACATAAAATACCCTGAGGTCTAGTAATGCAATGTGGCAGGAGTCCCGCGAGATAGATTTGCTGAAATGATCGTTCCACGAACACACAAGATTTGTTAGTGTAGACCAGTGTTTCTCAAACTTTTTTCGTCTCACGACTCCTTTACACTCTTAAAAATTGATGTCATCAGACACTTTTATTATAGTGCTTACTGTCAATAATAAACTTGCAAATGTGTTTCTTTATGTGGGGAAAGGGGTGCCAAAGGTAGGGTCCGCCTCGAGTGCCAAATACTTTAAGCACGTCTCTGGTTCTAGGACCACACTTTGAGAACCGCTGGTATAGACAAATAAAGCTGACCAAGTACGAAACCGGATAAATTTCGGAAGGGCGGGTTTTTGTGTTAATTATTTCCCCTGTTTGTTAATGTGGCGTCTTAGTTCTCTATAAACATCCTGCCCTTTTTGTTATAATTAAATTTAGATTATACAAAATGTCAGCGCAACGTATATTGTAAATATGAGCTTCTAAACAGTTCATTAAAACATATAACAAAGACATACAGCAGAAATATCTCTTAGGAGATCATTATAACCCGTTTTTCTCCCTAAGGAACATAGGTTTTCAGCAAGTTCAAGCCAAGCTCTCAGCAAGTTCAAGCCAAGCTTTCCATGTCCTGTACCATCAGTTCCATGTTGTTGCTTGTATTCTATATTCATTTTATTTCTGTCTCCAGTTCTTTTCTCCATATGGCTAATTCTCCCCCTCGACCTCTCTTACTTTTGATTCCAAAACGTACTCGCATAGCAGATGCTGCCGTAGTGGAGTGAAGTGTTAGAGACTTCACTATACTAGGTCCAGTTTTTTAATGAGGTTGGGTTGACCAGTTTCCTTTCTCGCTGACATTGCCTTCCCTAATTTAACAGCAGAGACAGGTAACTATTTACAGCTGGGCAGACTAGAACTAGATGCTACCAGGTTTCGATCCCGGAACTCAGTCACTGTGCCGTGAGAGGAAAGCGCTCTAGTAGCTTAGCCAATCGGACGCTGTATTATCGGGTATATCTAAAATTAGAAACATGTAACATCCTTTATTGTGGAAAATAACTATCACACGTTACACCGTTCTTAAAATAGAATGTTATAGTTAACAAATTATTATTAACTTATTACAATTATGCCCATAGCAAGATGACTAAAATACAGCACATAAAAAAGTTGTCACTTCTTCCGCATATTATTTACTTTACATAGCTCTATAAATAACAAGATTGTATATTACGTACATTGTGTTATAATTTATAACTATCAAGTTAGTTTAGAGGAATTTTATTGTGCAGTTAAATTATTAACAAATCGTTTGACAGTATTTCAAGTAGACGTGTTAACCCATACGAGCCGAGATGTGTGGTTACGATATATGTGTAGGCAGAGAGACGTGTGGTTACGATATTTGTGTAGGCAGAGAGACGTGTGGTCACGATATATGTGTGGTCAGAGAGACGTGTGGTCACGATATATGTGTGGTCAGAGAGACGTGTGGTCACGATATATGTGTGGTCAGAGAGACGTGTGGTCACGATATATGTGTGGTCAGAGAGACGTGTGGTCACGATATATGTGTGGTCAGAGAGACGTGTGGTCACGATATATGTGTGGTCAGAGAGACGTGTGGTCAGAGAGACGTGTGGTCACGATATATGTGTGGTCAGAGAGACGTGTGGTCACGATATATGTGTGGTCAGAGAGGTTTGTTGTGACGCTAGATGAGTGGTCACAAAAGATGTTTTTGGTTTGGGTTTTAAGGATTATCTTCATTGCACGCGGACTACTTCATCAGTGCGCCGATCTCCTCCCTTAGATCACACAAGGAGGAAATCAGCACAGTGCACGAATTCCGCAGCACCGGCGATAATCCGATTGTGTGTTTATAGGAATCCACCGCCACAAAAGATGTGTGGTCACAAAATATCTGTGGCCCAGCGTTGCTACCCTGAATTTTAAAAAAAAAATCTTAGATGGTACCTTAATAAACACCTAGATACGCTTAGATTTTGAATTTTTTGGCTATTCTGGGGCTACTTTGGGCGAAATCTAGGTGGCGTTCTTCAACTTATGAAGAAAAATTACACCTAGACGGGACCAAAAAAAACCTAGATCTAGTTGAATCTGCCTAGGAGTGGCAACTCTGGTGTGGCTACAAGAGATGTCTGGTCACGAGATCTGTGTGGTGACGAGATATTAGTGGTGACGAGATGTGTGCAAGAGCCATGCACTCGTCGGTAAACAACTTCCTTTTCCTAGAAGTTGACATTAATCCCAACTCCTATTTGTGTACATCTCATTCAGAATATTGTTCATAATTACTGTAATTATATCCACCGCCTTAATTTGTTAAAATATCTCTTTATGTTTGACCCTTCTAATTATTCATCTTTTACCACCAATCCAACTACCATAATCAGCGTCAGCCTTAGGGCAGGGTGACCAGGACAACGTCCTGGGCGCGCAGGAACGGTCCGGAAAAACAGTTTTTATTTTCATCCAGAAGCTCAACTTTTCTCAGCTGTGACACAGTTAGCCCAGGCCAAAGCATGCAATGTAAATATTTTATAAGAAAACTTTAAAACCAAAGTGTGGCAAGGTTTTAGCAGACTTTTTTTTTTAGCTATTATCGTTTTCATTGTTTTGTTAGTAATCGACACATTAACAATTTTATCATGAACTAAGTGAACCGTAACGAACATTCCCACACATTCCCACTAGCTTTTCGGGAAAAGACGCAAATTGCAATGTAGAAACTAAATTGAAAACCTATTGAAAGAAATCGCTGGTTTACAAATTTTCGTGGTGCAATATTCACATTACACAGATTTCCTTGCAAAATTTGTATCTCTATATTAGATGCAAACGTTACAGCACAGAACGAATAAAGATCATGAAAATGTGTAGCTAAATGGGTCTATACACTACAGTATACTTTTCTCTAGGTAACAAATCATCAAAATTAATAGTTTTAAGAAATTGAAATGAATTATAAGGGGGAATATTTCCAATTTCGCCCAAATAATTATTTAGTCGCCCAAGTTGATACGCCATTAAATAATTATATGAAGACAAAGTAATAAAAAGTTTATTTGAAATTTGTGTTGTGTGTGTGTGTGTTTGTTTGTTTGTTTGTTTTTTTTTTTTGGTCTAATACGTACCAAGACACGATTTTAAATGATATCTGTACATTCTAAAAAAAAATTAATAAAACGGATGTTAATTAATTATTCACATTTCATTCGATTGTTTTTTTTACTCCCTTCTCCCCCACAATATTTTTCACGAGTTGCTTCGTAGCTGTATAGCCAATGATTAAATATTACGTTTGACTACAAAGATACAATGAAGGTGACGTGGAATAGACAGGAAAGAAATGACAACAAGAGACATAATCCCGCCATTATGACATGTCACAGAAAGCACATCATAATTCACTCTCGTCATTTTTTGCTCGTAACTATCTCAAACTGATCGGCAGATTGATTCATGAGGCTTAATTTTCCAACAGATTTTAATCAATTTTCGCGGTTAGACGTGTGAGGTAAGGGGCGCATGTCAAATCACTCGCCCGGGGAGGGGGCAGAATGCTCTATAGCCGGCTGGGACCATACTAACATTCACCAAATACACCACTAACACTACTACCATCATCCCACTCACCAAGTACACCACTACTACCTTGCACTACTACCATCATCCCACTCACCAAGTACACTACTAATACTACTACCATCTTCACATTCACCAAATATACCACTAATACTTCTACCATCATTCCATTCACCAAGTATACCACTAATACTACTACCATCATCACATTCACCAAGTATACCACTAATACTACTACCATCATCCCACTCACCAAGTACACCTCTAATACTACTACCATCATCCTATTCAATAAGTATACCACTAATACAACTACCATCTTCACACTCACCAAGTGCACCACTAATACTTCTACCATCATCACAGTCAAAAATGGCACCATTAGTACTACTACCATCATCATCACACTCACCAACTACACTAACTATTATTACTACCATCATCCCACTCACCAAGTTTACCTCTAATGCCACTACCATCATCACATTCGCCAAATGTACCACTAATACCACTACCATCTTCGCTAAAGAACACTGCTACCCATAACTGAAATTCTTACAGTATGTGTCATTCCAGCCACAGTGCCATCAAGGCACCTGAGAGGTGTGTGTTTGCCCAGCTCGTCAACATAGGAGCTTTTCTGAGTGAGTACCTTGCGTTTTAAGACAGGCAGGACAGGAGGCTGTTCATTCTGTTCTCAGTCCATTGGATTTTTAATACTTGAAAAGATCGTGATCTCTGTCATTAGATGACTGAGTAAATTATGTTCCTTGTAACAATCTCATCTCTGTCACTAGATGACTGGGTACATTATGTTCCTGTAACAATGTGATCTCTGTCATTAAACTCCTAAGACAATTATGTTCCCTGTAACAATGTGATCTCTGTCATTAAACTCCTAAGACAATTATGTTCCCTGTAACAATGTGATCTCTGTAGCTAAACTCCTAAGCCAATTATGTTCCCTGTAACAATGTGATCTCTGTCATTAAACTCCTAAGCCAATTATGTTCCATGTAACAATGTGATCTCTGTTATTAAACTCCTAAGACACTTATGTTCCCTGTAACAATGTGATCTCTGTCATTAAACTCCTAAGACAATTATGTTCCCTGTAACAATGTGATCTCTGTCATTAAACTCCTAAGACAAGTATGTTTCCTGTAACAATGTGATCTCTGTCATTAAACTCCTAAGACAATTATGTTCCCTGTAACAATGTGATCTCTGTCATTAAACTCCTAAGACAATTATGTTCCCTGTAACAATGTGATCTCTGTCATTAAACTCCTAAGACAATTATGTTCCCTGTAACAATGTGATCTCTGTCATTAAACTCCTAAGACAATTATGTTCCCTGTAACAATGTGATCTCTGTCATTAAACTCCTAGGCCAATTATGTTCCCTGTAACAATGTGATCTCTGTCATTAAACTCCTAAGACAATTATCTTCCCTGTAACAATGTGATCTCTGTCATTAAACTCCTAAGACAATTATGTTCCCTGTAACAATGTGACCTCTGTCATTAAACTCCTAAGACAATTATGTTCCCTGTAACAATGTGATCTCTGTCATTAAACTCCTAAGACAATTATGTTCCTGTAACAATGTGATCTCTGTCATTAAACTCCTAAGACAATTATGTTCCCTGTAACAATGTGATCTCTGTCATTAAACTCATAAGACAATTATGTTCCCTGTAACAATGTGATCTCTGTCATTAAACTCCTAAGACAATTATGTTCCCTGTAACAATGTGATCTCTGTCATTAAACTCCTAAGACAATTATGTTCCCTGTAACAATGCGATCTCTGTTATTAAACTCCTAAGACAATTATGTTCCCTGTAACATCGTGATCGTTTAGTTCCTGGGGGTCTCTTGTGGGACAAAGAATGAATATGACTTCTGTTCAACCATGCCATAGAGGGCGACATATAAGTTTGTGCATGGGAATAGCAACTTAAACACACAAAACAAATTGTTACAGAACCCCACCATTGCTAGAGCATGTGAATCTTTTATGCAGGCTCCCTGCAACGGGCCAGCTGCAGTCGTGACTGCATGCTCCATATGGAGCAAAAAATAAGAATGATGATGATGAACATCGTTTTCTCTGTCGTTAAATGACTGAGTACGTTATATTCCTTGTAATACTGTGATCTTGATCATTAGATGACTGAGTACGTTATATTCCTTGTAATACTATGATCTTGATCATTAGATGACTGTCACAAAACGGTTTGTGCGCTCTCATGTCCACTCCGGCAGGATTGCATTACATTCCTGTGCGAGGGATATTTTGTTATTTTCTCTTTCTCCACTGCCTTTACGTGGCCCGCAGAAAACTCATCTAAAGGTCAATGTTTACATAACTTTCACACTTCAATTCGCCGGTCCATCCCTGAGGGACTAATTGGGTCACAACAACGTGACGGTCCCACATTTGATCCCAGGTGGAAGGCGTATGACGTTGTTTGTACAAGATGGGAGTAATCCTTTACAGTTCTACAGAATAATAGACTTGCATTTTGGAGGTGCGGATAAACCACGAAATGTCCAGACAAGACGGCCGAATTGCGCCGAGTCATAGTCTGATATATATAAACGACGGTTGAATTACGTGGGATAGGCAAGTCAGATAATCCCCCAATCTGGGAGGACATGTTGAAGTGTGAGAGACGTAACTTGACCAAGTAATAATCGGATGTTTACACCCACTTTTAGAAAAGTAACGTTTGAAATTTTGCACTAGATGAGTCATGAAAAATATTTCATCATAAATGTAAACGTTCAAATAAGATTGGCTGATACTTTGAGGCGCGAATAACAATTGCGTCGATTGGGCGTTTGTTCCAACAGCCCCGAAAAGCGGTGGCAGAAAACTTGCAATATAATATGACATTTTTTGCAAGTCTAGTACACTGTGAGAATCGCTGCCAAGACGACAACCACACCTTGTCAGAGCCTAGAATCAAGATTCTTATACCGGAATCGGACCGATGTTTGAACAATTTTGAGGACTTCAGAGCCCAGAATAAACTCTACCATTTAACAAGGACACCGGGAATCTGGGAAATCTAAAGCACAGAGCCAAAGTGGGAATTCATTGTTAATATAACGACCCCTAAAAACACGTGTAAGAGGCCTATTCTAGTGCCTTTATTTCTCTGAGCAAACAGTCTGTGAGCCAAGATTGGCGTAAGTTGTGCATTTTACATTCTATATTTTTCATTACTAACATGTGAACTAATATGTATATACTGCATGTGAATATTAATATGTGAAAATCGCTAGTGGATGTCCAAGTCATCTGAGCTGGCAACCTCAGCCTATAGAATGATGATTTCATGAACCACCACTGCAAGGGCTGGTAATTGCTTTATTGCTAGTTTATTAAAGAGAACTAAAAGCATAATTAGTCCCAAGTTCCATATGGGGCAGGGAGGAAAAGAAGAAAGAAATTATGTACATTTTAATTATAATATTTACAAGTACAAACCAGTGTAAATGTCTATGTAAACCTATTCACTTTAAAATAATGAAAGTTTTCAAGCTTTTCAACCAGTGTAGATGTAAATGAATATATATTCTATCTATATTGTGAACATTTTTCAACCAGTGTAGATTTAACTGAAAACATATTTAATTTATATTGTGAACATTTCTCAACCAATTTAAATGTGATTGTAAACATATTCTATCTATACTATTAACCTTTTCATTTGAATGTAAAGTAAATATAAAGCTATTCAATTTAAATGTAAAGAAAGTTTTCTCTCTAAGGATTAAGCTTAATTCGCATCGAGGGTAAATTCTGAGGTAGATGGGATGGTGGAATAGGAAGATGGGAACACATAAGTATGTGTCGGGAAACGCAATACTCAGGACAGCGTTTAGTTTCTATTCTTTTACCATACTACGAGTTGGTGGTACCAGCTGAGGGTACTAATCTCTGGAACAAAGTGAGGGTAAAAGTAAACTGACGTCGAGCTAGACACCATCATCAGAAGGTCTTAGAGACGCTGGACCAGCTTTGCAGTTACTCCCTGATCGTACTTGGAACGTGCTGCGCCTTTAATCTTGACCAGAGACGTGAGAACTCCAGTGACCTATCTGCACGAACCCAAAAACCCAGCGGGAGCAGAACCTATCATTTGCAGCTAAGTCAAACTTCAGAGCTGCCAAGCGACTTCGTGCATAAAGCGCCCTACCATCATACGATGATGAGTATTTTCTGTTAAAGATTATTCAATTTTTTAAACTGTTAAAAGTTAGTTGATTATTAAATTTTTTATTAGTAAATATACAAATTTAACGTCGGTTTAATCATTTTGGATGTACTGCATGTTTGTCTCAGTCAATTTACTAAATACACTCTAAACAGAGCTATACCATAATAAGAAGAAGTCCACTGAGTAACTCAGGGTGGGGGCATAAACGAGCTGAAATTAATAATTGCTTAATTCTTCACAAAAGGCGGCGGATCAGATATAAGTTAACAATTGCCCTGCCCAATGCAGCATTGTTCTTGACTTCTGAAATATCTTATGAAAGCTCCCTTAAGATAGAAGCATCATTATTCTTCTATCTACAATTCTGCTAAGAGTAATCTTGTGCGAAAGTAGACACCTTTGAAGACCCATATTAGATGCTCTTGAGTTTTGGCCACTGTTGGACCACTACTGCAAAGCAAGGGAGGCAATTCCGTGACAATGACTGAGGAAATTATGTTCCCCGTAACAGTGTGATATCTGTCATTGAAATCCTGAGTACATTATAATCCCTGTAATGTTGTGACCCCAGTTATTAAATGATTGATGTCACAGAATGTTCCCTTCAAACAATTATTTTTAAAGACTGAGTGCATTATATTCCCTGTCAATCACAGTTTTAACAGTTGATACACTGTCTTTTCTATTTCAACGGTCAGGCACACCTTGTTCCTTGTCTATCAAATTTAAACTACTGAGAACACTGTGTTCTCGTTCAATCCAATTTTAAACGAATAGCTACATGGTTTTTTTCTGTCAACCAAATTGTTATTTCTGCGAGTTTATGTTGTTCTGATTCCATAGAAGTGAGCACATTAAATTCTCGTTTAAAGAATGGTACACAACATTTTAGATCCATGTAGGGTGGAAATTAAATGAGTTTAAAACTGGTGTTAGAATTTTAAACGTGTTATATGATGTGCAAAAATTATAGAGGAATAATGTTACTATCAGTGCCAGGAAAAGTATAAAATAGAATCATCCTTGAGAGATTAAAAGAGTCCGTAAACAAGCAACTGAGAGATGAACAAGCAGGTTTTCGACAAAAATTGATCCTGTACAGACCAGGTAGCCACATTGAGAATAATAGTTGAACAAAGTCTGGAATGGAATTCAACGCTATACATCGGATTCGTGGACTATGAAAAGGCATTTGACAGTGTAGACAGAGAATCACTTTGGAAATTGATGAGGCATTATGGAGTTTCCATGAAGATCATTAACTTAATAAGGAAGACCTATGAAGACATGACATGCAGAGTTCTTCGTGAAGGACAACTTACAAAACCGTTTAGGATTAGAACGGGAGTGAGACAGGGATGCCTCTTGTCTTCATTTCTTTTCTTACTAGCAATAGATTGGGTTATGAAAACATCGACATCACACAACAAAAATGGAATCCAGTGGAATCTGACTAAACAGCTTGATGATCTGGATTTTGCAGATGACTTGGCTCTTCTGTCCCATAACCATAATCAGATGCAAAAGAAAATGAAAATTCTTGATGAGAGGTCACAACAAGTGGGCCTGAAAATACACAGGGAAAAGACAAAGATGATGAGAATAAATGCAAGAAATGATAGCAAAGTTGAACTTGAAGAAACACCACTAAAGGATGTAGAATCGTAAAAATTTATTATAAACCATATATTAAATATATTAAAATGATTAATTTTACAGTAATATAGTCAAAGTTGGAGGGACAGACTGTCGTAGATTTTTGATAGGAGAATTAAGACTTGGGTTGGTCCCTTCTGAATAGATTAGAATAAGTGATAGTCACAGTGAGAAGTAGTAATAGCAATAGATTTCCACGAGTGAGATGGTAGAAATGTGATAGAGGCTGTCTCTGAAATCAAGAAAATCTTCTTTCACCTATCTTCTACGACAGATTTAGATTGAGTCAGACAGTCTACACACATATATATGAAATATATCCACTCACATACATACACACATAAGACGACAGTTAGACGTACAGACGTGGGAAAAACTATGACAGTGATTATATGAATAGTTTGGGAAAACGAACTGACCGACACGCTGGGATAAATTTTATGAGTAGTTTATTTATCAAGACTAAACTTCTCTCACAACATAGCAAATCACATCAAGCATATACAAAAAAAAATTATAAACAAAAAATCAAGAAATGCTACAAGAATGATAGACCCGTTGGTATGATCCTTCCCTCAATGTATAGCCCACAGTCCCGTTAGAAGAAAGTGATAGCCCAAAGAGTCACCGATACATATGATTTAGTCTAAAATTCTTCCCCCTTTAAGGTATGAACAGACTGGATACCCTGATCTAGTATAAGGGAATATATAGATATATAGTTAGCAATACCTTGCATAAAGAAATGTTATGACAGCAAAAATGAATGGGTGTCAAAATACCACCATAAAGGGATCGCTCAGTCCTGCATTCACTCTATTCATTCAACTGTGCTCACGTGCATTTTTTCAACAACAACAAAAAAATATTTTTAGGACTTGCCCATACAGAATCTTCAAATGGTAATCTTGGCCAAGAAAACCCCAGGTCCAAAAAGACGGGTTGAATTCACTACTTCCGGGACCGTTCTCTTGGGAATACTATTGTTTTGGATGTCTGTTTAAGTCACATAAAATTTTCCAGGCACGAGCGTTTATAGCTAGCACAGTGTCAACATCTTAGATTTCAAACGAATGAGGAATGTCAGGTCGGCACCTTTTCTCAATATAGGAATTTAGTTGGTAACACCACCACTTGTCAGCAGTGTCGGGAAATTTACTGATTGAAATATGTTACTTGCCACCAAGGCGGAAAAATGACTAGAGTTTTCTCAGGAAGAATCAAATCAGGCTCGATGACCCGTTACTTCTTTAACCTCTTAAAGTTCTTGTAAAAGTTATACATCAAATCTTTAAGGTAAGAATGTTTGTTGTTTTCTTCACAGATTTATCTCTTTTACTCAAACGCTGGCAAAGTTTGGGTACCACAGTTTCACTATATAAAATGGAAAAAACACATAACAAATAATTATACATACTATAACTCGGATATAACTGATAATTTTAAATTGCAAGCGTAGTGCTTGACTTATCATTTAAATTTTCCCGTGAAATAAGTTATATATAAAAATCATCTATCCTCATGAATTAGGAATACGTGCGTATTCCGTCAACACTCATGAGGCTTCTAGCATTATAAGTTAGTTTAGAAAGTTTATTCTCGTCTGATTATTTTAGCAGTTAAATTAAATTCCTTTATTAGCCGACTGAGTTTAAGCTAGAAATATAATTTCTGTTTTCCACTGTAACTCGTCACTATAAAATAATACAGACTATATAAATTAAGCGCTCTGCACCAAATCTAACTAGAGAATTAAAATAAGCGATTTAACACTTTAAACACTTCACGAAATACTAGATAATATGTATAATATTTTACCTCCACACAGAATTTACAGGCGATCGCACAATTTTGGAATTATATGCTTATATTTATTGGTAGTCTAGAAGTTCTGCAAAATTTTTGCCAAGAACAAACTAAGACTTCGCTATACAGCTTATTCTCTTAGCACGAAACGTCCTGTCTACTTCGAATTTAGGAGCGAGAATGAAAATCTAGTTTCAAACTCTGGTTATATCTATTACCAGACAAAGAGGTAAACGTTTATTTCGCCAAACCGAAATAGTCCCCCTTTCCGTCTATAACACTTTACGTTTAACACCAAGAGGCTGTCGTAAACTGCCACTTTGCGTCTCTGACACCTCCGTCTAAGAAACGGCCGAAGCGCTACGTGTCAGATGCAAATGTAGACATTCTATCTGCACTGCAGGGGCAGTTTTTGCACCTACCCCGAGAAACTCATCCTGAGAACCATAACTGACACTTTGCTTTCTCGCACCTTACGCCAACTCTGGCCGTGGAGCGTGAGTGTCATATCACCTGACACTGAGAATCTATCTTGGAAACTACATGTCAGATGCAAACTACCAGACAAATGTCTCCTCCTCATGTCTGACGGAGTGAATTCTCACACTTCAGGACCAGAAACTCAGCCGAACTGTAGACAGCTGTCTGCTCCCCTGTCTGACGGAATGCATTCTAACACTCTGCGTCTCGGGTAGGGCTGACACGTTACGTCATAACTGCGTTCTCAGTTTAATCAGCAATGAAATGCGTTTCTAAATGAGAAACGAAACTGGCGAAAGTGAGAATGGGAAAAATATTATTTCTCGCAAACGAATGGATGCGAAAAATACTGGAAAAAGGTAAAGAGTGATAATAAAAATAGAGGATACGGGTGACAGAAAAAGAAGAAGATATAGGCAATTTAATGATCATAAAACCTGTGACACAGACAATGATATCAAAATAAAAATACAGAAAGCAAGTGGAGCTTTCATTGCATTGAGAAACATATGGAGAACAATAGAAATCAAGTCCAACACGAAAATATGAATCTTCAACTCAAATGTCAAGTCAGTCCTATTGTATGGCTCTGAGACATGGAGAGCAAGAAAAACAAACAAAAAGCTACAGACTTTTATAAACGGGTGCTTGCGTAAAATAGAAGGACTGAAATGGTATGACAAAGTCACAAATGTGGAATTGATGACAAGAACCAGACAAGTGCCAGTGGAACAAGAGTTGAGAAGAAGACCCTGGCGATGGATAGGACACACATTGAGGAAACCTGTTGATAGCATTACAAGGCAGTCCTTGTTCTGGAATCCACAGGGAAAGAGATGCAGAGGTAGACCAAAACACATGGAGAAGAGAACTGGATACAGAGGTGAAAATGATGAGGAAAACATGGAAAGAACTTGAGCGGATGGCACAGGACAGGAAGACTTGGCATGTTTTTTTTAAGGCCTATGCTCCTCGGGGAGCTAAAGGGTATTGATTGATATATGATGTATCTTTTTTTTAACCTCAACGATATAACCAAGGCTATTGAAACGTTTTATTTATTTCTTTTTTTTTTTTTACATTATAAACGTTTTAATGCTGTATCAATTTTTTTAACCTCGGTGATATAATCTAGGCTGTTACAAGGTTTACTCATTAAAACGTGCTTGTGTCAAGTTTCCAAATTCACTATGTTTTTTGTAATCCGCTTTTCTTTTCTTTCCTTCTTCTTTTTTTGCGCGCGCGTGCAGGATAGGCGCTCTCCACTTGTGCGCATAGAAGCTAAGCGCGCTAAAACGCAGCATAGCGTATGAGAAAGAAGATAATATAAAAATAAGGCAACAGTTAATCGTTTTGCACGCGTTTCTGAGCCATCGCAGCAGCGTGCCAAATTATGTCAGTTAATGACACTGCTCTAATGAACTATAACCTTTATTTATGACTGCACTATTGTTTTCTCATATTACTTGCTGTAGTTAGCTTTGTTTTATTTAGTTCTGCTTCATTCTGACTGCCCTGCATGACTGACTATTGAGCACTTTCTTAACGGGTTGATGTTTAAAAAAAAAGATTTTAAAAAAACTGACGCAGAAAAATATCCCGTTCAACCCTTGAGAAGTTATAATTAGGATATAAGCTGAATGGTCCCCTCTTGCAGGGAGCTTGCATAAAAATATTCATGTGCTTTAGAAGCCTCCTCCAGAAATAACTAGGTGTGGGGCTGATCCGCCCTTGAGGTGATAGCCTTCTGATGCTTGCATGGTGTACCTTTTGTCTTGTTTTTTTTTTTAAATCTTCTGCTTGTTGTAAGAGCTTCTTTTCTCCTAATTCGAGATGGCGCCGTAGGGAGCATCTCCACTTGACGCGATTGGCAGCTTCGTCCTCTCTGGTTGCTGGATTTATGTGCAGTGCCTTCGTGTATCTCTTGCACACATCTCTGAACCTCGGCTGTGATCGCCCGGCTGTTCTTGTGCCATCTGCAAGTGGTCAGTGCAAAATATATTTGGGGATGCGACCATCTTCCGTGCGGCGGACATGGCCAAGCCAGCGTAATCTGCGCAGTCTAAGCAGTGTATACATGACTTGAAGGCCAGCACATGAAAGCACCTCGATATTTGTCCTTCCAATAAATACCAAGGATGTGGCGTAGACACCGTAGATGGATGGTATTGAGCATTTTTTTTCCCTTGCTTAATATAGGTTATCCATGTTTTGCTACCTTATAGAAGTGTCCTGGTTACTCATGCATCATATACCTTATCTTTGGTCTTCATTGTGAATTTGGGGTTTTACTAGGCATGCGTTGTGAGGCGGGCAAAGATGGTTGCAGCTTTGCCAATGCGGCTATCAATTTCTGTACCCAGAGAGAATTCGTCATTGATGGGTCCTTTGCAGGGCGCAAGCTTGGGCACAGTTATATCCCCTAGATAATACCAAGGAGTCTTCAATTTGGTATTGACTGCAAAAGATAAGCTGAGCAGCGCTAGTTAAACAACAACAACAACGGGGATCAAGCTGTTGCCCGTGCAGCATATTTCCCTCTGGACGCAGCTGGTAGTTAGGATATATAGTGTCTATATTATTACATGTATATTCAATTGCTGCTAACTGTATATGGCATTATTTTATCCGCCATTTATTGCACACAAGGTACATAATTGTGTTTTCTCCCGCATAAAATGCCTTTCTGTTTGAGTCTTAAGAAGAAAAGGAAATAAGCTCGCAGGTGAAAGCTAGGGTATTAAGTTTATTTTAATTTCATAATTGTTTTGCAGAGCTTCAGATAAGTTGCTATTTATATTCTTTTGTGTAGTCCATTATTTCCTGACTGTTGCACTATGACCAAGCGTTTTTATTATAATTCGAAGTAGAATGCCTACATTTACTCATACCAGTGCACCAAGAAGTCTCCATCAGCTAGCCCTAAATTTAAGCTTCACGGTGGTGACCAACTTATGTTGGATTTTTGCTGACACAGTATGAACATTTAATGATTCTAACAAAAGTCAAGAGCACACACGTTACTACAAGCTTACAGGCCTGTCGTGAAGTCTGATTCACAACACCTCATTCTAACCAAACGGTACGCCATACTTTATAAAAACTGTATGATAGACGGACCAATGGAATCGCACCTTCATGTATAGTGTTTACAAACGTACTAGCCTAACAATGGCGAGCTCAAATCCGTGTAACCTTGATTCAATTGGATGTAAGCTACAGACTTATGAGCGAAGTACAGCATGGCAGAGGTCAAGAATTCATAAATAGGAATGTTCAATTAATAGAATGTGCAAAGATTTCCACGGGAAGTAATATAATAATGGAAAAATCTTGAGTGGAATGCATCGAGACATCAGGCAAGCCAAACATTTTGCTGTTTAGGCTACGCCTAGGAAAAGATTGTAGTATGATAATAAAAGACAATATCGAAATAGATGAAGACTAATACATGGCGTAATTTAAGCCTAAGATGAAGGAAATCGGTCCAGAAATACGGAGGATATGTAGATTACTAGTTTTTCATATTTGCACATCTGGACAAATGTGTGCCTGTATTTCGGAACGCAAACACACTTTAGCAGTAAAGCTCCCTCTGTCGTTCGGCCTTGACCTATATATAGAACGTGCCCTAAATGGAAAGCAGGCCATAATAAAATTTCAAATACAGCGAGAAGCGCCAGTTCTGTCAGAGAGAGACTTCTTTGCCTTCTGCATCTGAGAGAAGACTGCGTGACCATTAAAAGCTCGATTGTATGTACTTGAGGGGAAGAAAGAATGTATAAAATATATATATATATATATATATATATATATATATATATATATATATATATATATATATATATAATATATATATATATATATATATATATATATATATATACATATACTGTTCAAAATAAGAAACGCATAGCTATCCGAGGGCGCGTTTTTATGAGTTTGTAAGTAAAATTTGGTTCTAGGGTATATAAAAACCAGCCTCAAATGTTCTTTACAGTGTCAAATGCACGTGTTGACCTGAATAGCATTCGTTTTTGTAATCGTTACAACGCAGTGGTCAATAGTGTATATGACGCAATTTTTGACCACAGCTCATGTTGCGCGCACGTGAAAGCAACAACATTTGGGGTGAACACTATTCACTGACTACGCAACTGAAACCCTATAAAAGGATAACGCTACACACAAAAAATTCAGTTAATTTTCAAGCAGACATTTATGCCGTCTCTATCGATAAATTTAAGGAACATTGCTATTGGCCGTTTGCACGCAGGCGAAAGTCAAAGTCAGGTTGCCAGGCATCTAAACGTGCATCAGAGTACCATCAGTCGACTTTGGCACCGGTTTTATACATCCATGCCCAGAAGATGCCAGTCGCTGATCGATGCAAGAGGAGGCCACACACCATACTAACGGGGAAGCCCATACGCCAAAAACTCTCGTGACCCAGATGCAAAACAACTGTCAATTGATTGGTTGAACCCTAAGGTATTCTTTTGTGCAATTTGAACAATTAACTCATTAAATTAAAAAAGTTATTGAATGTCAAAATTATGGCTATGTGTGTGCCTTCAGTAGCTATGCGTTTCTCTTTTTTGGACAGTATAGAAAGATTAACTGAAGTTTAAAACAAATGTTGGGAAAGGTTACGAGTACGTATCCACAAGATTGGGATAGAGTATTACCCGCTATTCTCTTCGCCTATAGAGAAATTCCCAACGAAAATACGGAGTTTGCGCCATTTGAATTATACTGTTCAAAAAAAAGAAACGCATAGCTACTGAAGGCACACACATAGCCACAATTTTGACATTCAATAACTTTTTTTAATTTAATGAGTTAATTGTTCAAATTGCACAAAAGAATACCTTAGGGTTCAGCCAATCAATTGACAGTTGTTTTGCATCTGGGTCACGAGAGTTTTTGGCGTACGGGCTTTCCCGTTAGTATGGTGTGTGGCCTCCTCTTGCATCGATCAGCGACTGGCATCTTCTGGGCATGGATGCGTGGAACCGGTGCCAAAGTCGACTGATGGTACTCTGATGCACGTTTAGATGCCTGGCAACCTGACTTTGACTTTTGCCTGCGTGCAAACGGCCAATAGCAATGTTCCTTAAATTTATCGATAGAGACGGCATAAATGTCTGCTTGAAAATTAACTGAATTTTTTGTGTGTAGCTTTATCCTTTTATAGGGTTTCGGTTGCGTAGTCAGTGAATAGTGTTCACACCAAATGTTGTTGCTTTCACGTGCGCGCAACATGAGCTGTGGTCAAAAATTGCGTCATATACACTATTGACCACTGCGTTGTAACGATTACAAAAACGAACGCAATTCAGGTCAACACGTGCATGTGACACTGTAAAGAACATTTGAGGCTGGTTTTTATATACCCTAGCACCAAATTTTACTTACAAACTCATAAAAACGCGCCCTCGGATAGCTATGCGTTTCTTTTTTTGAACAGTATATATATATATATATATATAGTTAATTAATTAACTTGTGCGTTAGGAAGTGTGTAGATGTGTTTCAAACTACTGTGTAATTTCGGGAGGCTAAACCAAGTCTGTGTATATTTAAATAAATTAAGAATGGAAGCAGAAAGGGTGACCATGGTTTTAGAAAAGCATTTAAAGAATTATTTCTTGATGGAATGGGGCACACACCAGGAACAAAGGAAAGGATGAAAGGAATTGTAGTACTGTATTGTTTAAGATATCACTTAGTATTTTACACAAGACCTAATAATTGTATGGAGGCGGATCATGGACAAATGGCTCTAACTAAGGATTTGGAGAAAAATTGTATTCACAGTGACCTGGATTGTGTTGTTACTGATATATTATGCCCTGTGCGTCTACTTGCACACTGTCTGAAACTGTCTCTCATCCTCTATATTTGTAATAGAGGGATAGTGATAGACAATATAATGGTTAATCAAATATGTTTCAGGTTATATCCTGTCATCCAAGTACACGTTAAAGAGTCAGCCACTACTGAAAGGAACTAGTGGTGCGAGCGCCATTTGACTTCAGAGGGACAGCCACCCAGTGCCTACTGCCTGGAGGAATTTCATTTGACCTTTCTTTCCATGTCAGAAGTGTGACAGGCTTCAATTCACCAGATAAGTGGCCAAACAAGGCTACTGTTCAGAGTACACCAGTCAAACCACTATTAAAGACAGTAATATCTAATGATGACATCTGTTTGGGCATGGTTATAGCCAGTATAAACAATCGTTTAATAACTGTGAAATAAGATGGGTCTTAAGATATAAATATTCTACAACCAGAGTGAGTTCAACCAAGAGAGAAGAACTTTCTACAAAATTAGAGACTTTTGATACTTTTGAACAATTTTCAAATGTTTTATTTATTTAATGTTGTAATTAAATTTTGAGTTTCTTGAAAGATTTTCAAACAGAAAAGAAAACTTGTAAAAATAAATTGTAAATATTTTAGCAGACTTACTTAAATTGATTAAGTTAAGTTACAGATCTTGTTGGTAGATAGTTTAGTTAATACCCCTAGCAGAGCTAATAATATAAACAGAGGAGGGTCTTGAGAGGAGCATTTAGGAACTTAGAGTAATACATTACCATCTTCTCTAGGAACTTATACAGCTTGATCCTACCTTTGATTTCCATACACCCTTACTCTTTTCAGAGAAGGGGGTATTACTTATAAGACCAGTATCTTATCTGGCACTATCCTGGTATCACCTGATACAACTTTGTGTCCAGGATACTTTATAATTTCTAAAACAATCGACCTTCTCGTGACAAGGCCATGGCGTTTTTAAATAGGACCCCAGTTACACCTAACTAGTAACCATGCTTTGTGAGTGTCATCGGAAGAGAAGTCTAAGAGAATAACCCATGACTAGCGATCCGAGTTAATGCCGATAAAAAGGTGTTCCGTCATTCTTTCAGCACTGGCAACCATGTTGGTTCTTAACGTAGTTTTCCTAGTCTTCTTGACTCAGCCGAAAACATCGTGAACTAGACGCTGTAGTTTAAGGAGCACAATATCTCCATGAATCAACAAATAGTCCTCCAGAAGACGGCGTCCGTTAAGTAAGGCTAGCCACTACCGTCCGCTTAAAAAGAAAATAAATAAATAAAACGAAACACATTGTAGTCTTCCCAGACAGAAAGACCTGAGAGACTTACTCATCTTGTACATCCAGGGGCGGACTAAGAGGGCTCACATGCCACCTAGCCTCCATCTAGCTTAATCAGTTGTCAAGTAAACGATCCCTTCTTGCCCAGGGACCCAGGTCATTGTCAGTCCTCCGCTGGGTACTTGTTAAGTCCTTTTTGCACGTGGGAGTTAAGTGTGAGACTTTCCCATGCCAGTCTAGTTTTGATAGACGCACATGTGAGCGCATCTGATATAGATGAACATTGTTTAAATAGTTATGCGTACTTTTCTGCGTCATCATTGAATGCAGATGACGCACTTTTGTTGCGTCGATTTGTTGCTATACAAATCATACCCTTGAGGCTTTGTAATATTTCGGTCGTCGTTGATGGACGCATATTTTGGTGTTCGTTCTCCAATGTAAAGAGAAGACCCATACTTACTAATATATTGAAGTACTCAAGAGTTTTATTCCTGAGGGATTGTTCCAGGAATTCGTTTACATTCATAATTATTGCCAGTTAACGGCACGTTTCAAGGTCTCTTGCCTCAAGACCCAAAGCCCTATTTGTCAAGGCAGGACTTCCATTGTATCTGTCATGATCAATGGCTAGTGCGTCCCTCTGACTTGAGGAGCGATGATGTTCCAGATTAATTTATAATACATAAAGAAGTTAAAACATGGTTCCTTCGCAACGACCATGTATTTTGTCAAGCCGTTGACCTTCAGTTCATAAGGACCGATGATGTCAATCAAACGGCTGTATTGATACTTATTGCTCGATGTATAATGCTTACCAGATGTAACTACCTTTTGAACCATTCGTCTGACTGTGATGTCGTTGTTGCTGTCTACGTACAATAAAATATATTGTCGATTTATCTACATGGGTCCAGCATACTTGATCTACATGTTGGTCAATCATACGACCCTGACATTGCCTGTTACGTTAGTATTATCTTCATTGGCCATTTATACGGCCCACATTCGCGTTATCAAATAATAGGTCGGCCACCCCTGTAAGCCCGACATATCTGACAACACCCTTGTCAGACAAACATCAGGCAAACCCCCACACACCACAGTAACCGTACTGCTATAGATTATGAAGACATTGACAAAAGGGAGTAAAGAGCCAACCCTTTCCATAATGCTACAATCGGTATAAGAAATTGACCACGTCGACTCAGGTGTCGTTTCTGGAGGCGTAGGCGATCATGGCCTGCACATATCACGACTTGTTATGCTCTCTATCAGTTTTGCTGCTAATCTCATCCAATGTCATAGTGTCAAGCTATCTGCCATAGTTTCTCTCTGGCGTCCTCATATTTCTCTTTCCTTCTATTTTTCCTGTGATCACCGTGTTTTCAAGTGCCCCTGATTTCATCACATGCCCAATGACGATTGGTTGTCTTCTCCTTATATCTAAGAAAACAATACAATAATGTTTATCCGTGTTTTTGGCCACCTTGTCTACGCCTAGAGAATAGTTTTGTCTCAGCAATGTGGAAATAGAGGAATAAACCAGTCAAACATCAGTGGAACAGGGGGTGAGAAGAAGACGCCGGTGTTGGCAGGACAACAATAAAATTACAAGGCAATACCTGCTCTGGAAACCACAAAGTAAGAGAAATAGAAGGAGACCAAAAAAATATATGGAGAAGAGAATTGGAGATAGATATGACAGGGATAAAGAAGACATGGAAAGACCTTGAAGGATGGCACATGATCAGAGCGTGGATGGCACATGATCAGAGCGTGGATGGCACATGATCAGAGCGTTTGGCGTGATTTTGTTGGGCTGAGAAGAATTGATCGATTTGGTGTTGTTGTTTTGTTTGTCAAAATATTCCAAGATGTGATTAGTCTGAGATTTTGAACTTACTTCACCGTATGTGATTATGATAGCGATAACGATGATGATGAAATGGAAAAGAAATAGCAGAGGAAGACAGATGGTAGCCTCCTTCAGCCATAACTCACAATGGGATATAATGCACATTTGAGATGATAGTCCTCATCTGCTTTTTTCCTTGTCTTGTTTTCGGTGTGTTCTCTTCTTTTCTGCGTGTTGTGTTAACAGCTTCTTTTCACCCAGTATGAGGTGGCGTTGGAGGGACCATCGCTACTTGGTGCGATCGGCAGCTTCATCCTCCCTGGTTGCAGGATTTATGTCCATGGGCCTCATGTTTCTCTTGCACACATCTTTGAAAATCAGTTGCGATCGTCCGACTGTTCTTTTGCCATCTGTTAGTTGCCCCTAGAAAATATCTTTGAGGACGCTCCATTTTCCATGCGGAGCAGTGTCTAAGCAGTGTATACATGATTTGAAGGCCAGCACCTGACAACATCTCGACATTTGTCACTTTGTTCCTCCACGAAATACCAAGGATGTGGCTTAGGCGCCGTAGACGGAAGGTATTGAGTCTTTCTTCTTGCTTAGTATAGGTTGTAGATGTCTTGCTGCCATATAGAAGCATACTAGTGACACAGGCTTTATTTACCATAGTTGTGGTCTTCATTGTGAGTTTGAGCTTTTCCCAGATACGCGTTATGAGGCCGGCAAAAATGGTTGCAGCTTTGAAAATGCGGCTGTCAATTTCTGTGCAGAGAGAGTTTGTCATTAATATTGATGACAGACCCCAGGTATGTGAAAGTGCTACACCACTGCCAAGTCATAGATATCAGGAAGACGAAACAGAAGAAATAGAAAGAATGATGATTATGGTGTTTATTATTATTATTACCATTATTATGAATTCTCACTGACTGGTGGGAATACATCTACTTATTTCAGTTCCACAAACCTCATATTTCTCTATCCCTAGTGGCCGCCAACGTCTACATCAGATATAAGCAGATGACTGAAGTTTTAAACCTGCTGGCCGCTGACAAGAGAGATAAACGGGTAAACAAGGTGTCCCTGGGGATAGGCTTCATATCAGCTTTTGGACTGACAGTAGTTGCTAACTTTCAGGTTGGTTCTGCCTGCTTCATACACTATTCAGGAGCATTATAGTTACACATTATGTACATGTCTACATATCTAGCCTGTTTTTACTTACACACCTACCATAGTATACCTGCTACACAAACGTACCTATCAGATTGCCTAGTCAGCTGTCTACTTATATACACACCAAACCTGACTGCCACACTTATGTACCTGTAAAGTCACCTACATACCTGCCAAGTCACCTAGCCAGCCGTTCACTTATATACCAAACCTGTGTGATATACATATGCACCTGAACAATCAGGCCCACCCATTCAGCTCTCCCAATATATCTCATTTATGTACAGATATATACGTGCACACTCACATAAATATAATGTTCATCTGTTGTACTCAACCGACCATGAACAAAACTGCTACAAATTATGCTGATGTGGCCCTTACTTAGCCTGCTTGTATGAACAACACCCACTAATCTGTCCGACTGCCTCGGTTAGTTCCGCTAACTGCCAACTCACTTACAGATACTAAACTACAGTGTGCCACGGAAGTTATTTTATGAAAATTGCCACTTAAACTAGATTGACATAACAGCCGAATAACTATTATAAAATTTCCAGACCTGACCTCCGGATGCTGGAACGCTATGTAATATCCTAAATCAGCGCTTCTCGACCTTCTGGGAAGTTTCCACGGAAGTGTTACTAATGCCGTGGAGCCGCTCCCCAGAATTCTCAAGACGCAGCAATAGAGACCGCAGTCAGCGACTCATAGCTTGACTGCCTGCGTCAGGACCAGCGAACCAGAGCTGGTCAAGACCGTGCTCCACCTCCACGTGGTGGTCCTGGAAACAGTCTGCAGCTGTGCAGGCTGGCAGAGCGAGTACGGATCGCAATGGGAAGGCAAACCCGGTCCTAAAAAATGCCGTGCAGAAGTCGGATGTGTCGACCGAAAGGTGCAGATATCACAGCTACGTTGGAAACAGACACAACGCAACCACCGTCCTTTTCAGGGCGAACGAGGAAGAAGAAGAAGAAGACTAGACTGTACGTGGCATGAAGAAGTCAGCTGCTAAAAATTCATATATCCTAATAATCAGTGGGCTGTCTTTAGATACACAGGCACAGCGTGAGCATGCCTAGGATGTCAGTGAACTATCTTTGAAAAAAAATGACACAGTTAGGGCACAGCTTGCACACTTCAAAGAAGTCAGTGGGCTATCTTTGACAAACGTTAAATGAGACAGTTAGAGCACAGTTTGCAAACCCCAAGGAAGTCAGCGGACTGTCTGTGAGAAACACTCAATGAGACAGTTAGGGCACAGCGTGTTCACCCCTAGAAGGTCAGTAGGCTATCTTTGAGGAACACTAAATGAAGCAGTTAGTGCACAGTTTGCTCACCCCTAGCAAGTCAGTGGGCTACCATTAAGAAACACTAAATGACAAAGTTAAATTATGATGCCTAATATTTTATTACCTGTAAATAAAATAAAAAATTATAAAAAAACGAGAATCGGCTTGGAGTGAGGTGAATCTAATGATGATATTATGTCCTTGGGTTGATTGTTTTGTGTTTTCTACCCAGAATGCCAGTGTGTGTTTCATTTTCTGCACAGCATTTTCAGTGTTTCATTTCCTGCACAGCATTTTCAATCTCCCTCTTGAGTAATATATTTTATTTGGTCCGTTGTTCATCTGTGTTGTCTAAAACCAACATGTAATGGTGTAATCCACTGCTTTATGTCAAGGCGCCATATATCTAAGTCTGGTATTAATTTACCTGTACAACTAAGAAAGCTGACGGGTCTTTAGCTGTCAGTTTGTGTTCTGTCTTGTCCAGGTTTTAATACTGGAATTATAATTGCTCCTTTTTATATATGTGGTATTATACCGTCTTCCCTGTTTATATTTATCATTTCCAGAAGTTTATTTTTAGTTTGTACTCCAAGGTGTTTTATCATTGCATTTATGATTTAATCCTTTATTGGAAATGTTTTCGTTTTTCATCTGCTCAAGCACATCTAGCTCTCATAGTCATCATGTGTTCCTCAACTACCAATGGTGTTTATTTCATTACCTCTGTATCTTTTTTTAATTTTTTTTTTCATATCCTTCTTTGTTCCTGCTGTTATATTTGCTTTGCTAAATGACTATATTTTTAATGAACACAATTGCAGCACTATTTCTTGGTATCAGCTTTCCATTTTCTCCTAGTGTAATGATGGCATTATTATATCTTCATTGTTCAATAATATTGCAAATCCTCATAATTGTGTTGTATTTTTGTCTAGGTTTAGGCCTTGATGCGTGATGCCATATGATGATGGATGGTATCCGCATGTCTGGTTTTGTGTAGTGTGCAGATGTGTTCAGTCAAAACAATGTTCATACAAAAATAACAGGGCAATCCACATAGGACGTCAGTAAACTCACGACATGTAAAGTCAATGATTCTTGTAACAGCCGTTGACGTTTTTCTTCATTATTTATTGTGGACGCCACAGTGACAAAATGGTTACGCGAATATGTAGGCACATCAAACAGTCATTATCACAGCAACATTCAATACAGCAATAGACGGTAGACAGCATTACAATGATGAGTCAGATGCATGTTATATTTCATAGTGCTGTAAATGTAGTCAGGTGAAAAACTCCATCCTTTTCTATAACAGCCAGGAGATAACCAGATGGATGAGATCAGTTCACTCTCCTTAATCTGACTTCAGCAAGACAGACACGTCTGCCGAAGTATAAATAATGTCCTCAAAAATATCCTCTAGACAACAAAGGTTTTTCAAACCTAGTTCAGGTAACCAAGTAGCAAGTAATAGTCCTTGGGACCTGCATCAACCGATGCAGCACAATACAGCGACATGTGAGCTAGGAAAACATCTCGTGACGACGACTTTCGAAGACAGGCTATGAACCAGAAATCGTTCACGACCAAAAATCGATAGAGTTAATGAAAATGTTAATTTACCTTGCCTTCATGAAATACACAGAAATATCACGCCTCCCGACATGTGGGAAACACTAGAGGTATTATCTCGAATAAACGAAATATCCATTAAGAGGACTACACATCCCTGACAGAACAAAAAATAGCGGAGATCCCCTCTTCAACGAGGCATCTCTTTCGCCATTCAAATCGCTCACTCCACTAGTGGTGGGCGGAAACCGATCGACCAAAAAGCAAGACCAGTCATGCGCAGTCCGGCGCGAAAAATGACCACAGCTCAAAAACTCAACTGCATTCAATACCAACGCGAGAAGACAAATGCTTACCGAGAAAAGTAACTATAAATTTCAAGCAGTTGTTGCCCTTGCGTTATAAAATAGATATTGTAATAAAATGATGTTGCGAGAATTTATCACGCAACATATCACCACCTCCTCCAGATTAAAAAAAAATGTGGAACATATTTTTTTTTTTTTTAAATATCAAAGAGCATGCGATAAGCGGCTCAAAACGCACGAATTATGCGCTGATAATTAATTAAATTGCCTAACATGAGGCTAAATATAGAGTGTCTGGTGAGGATATACCTCAACAGAAAAATAAATATGTCTCAAAAAATATTCAGATCGGGGAGGTGTCACCAACACACATCACGTTAGCATGTAAACACAATATACGTATGCAAGTTACCATAATCATCATTAAACAGCATACTCTAATATTGTCTTTAAAAATGGATGTACAAATCTGATAGGAAAATTTAAATAGTACATTCTTTGACATGTAATGACATAAGTACATAGTAAAGTTAAACTACATGACGATCCAGGACATATGCTCTGGTATTCCGAGGGTAAGTACACAATCTAGAACTCGTCATGCTTGATACTAGTAAGGTAAGTCCTCAGCTCAACAATGACATTCTGAGAAAGTACAAGCATTATAATGCTAATTAATAACTAATATGCTTCATAAGGTACAATACATTATTAATAATTGTGGCTGTTTAGTAAACTAACGGCCCTTATATTAACTACTCAGTCTTCCTCTATCATCTTAAAAAAACGAACAGAAGAAGATGACAACAAAGCACGATAGTGTGTACATATAAAGTGAGTACAGATGTGCTAATCTATTGTAGTAATATAGGTGTGTTATGACTCTGTAATATATGGAAATATAGGACAGAAGTATTAGTTGGAGTCATGTGGGCATCTAGACAAAATGTCAGCCATCACATTATCCGCACCACGGATAGCTCGTACCGTGAAGTGAAAAGGTTGAAGAGCTATAGCATATCGAGTGGATCTCGAACTCTTCAAATTCTTAGTCTGAATAGCTGTAAGAGCTTTCTGATCAGTCTCTAGAATGAAATGTGCGCCCAGGAGGAATCTTTGTAGCTTTAGAATTGACTAAACCATCGCTAACAACTCACGGTCTAAAACCGAGTAGTTCCTCTCTGCCGCATTTAGTTTTCTAGAAATGTACATAACAGGATGCAGAGTATTTGCATATTCTTGCATCAGTGCTGCTCCAATCCCAGTGGATGAAGCATCACTCCGAAGAACAAAAGTCCTATCAAGAGTAGGTAATCTTAAGATGGGAGGAGAAGAAAATATATTCTTGATTTGGTCTAATGAAGATTGGCATTCTTCAGACCAACGGACCAGATTAGGCGAACCTTTCTTCAACAATGTTGAGAGAGGTGCCATGATCGAAGATAAATTTGGAATAAATCTCCCATAAAATTGAATTAAACCTAAGAGACTCCTAACTTGTTTCTTCGTTTTAGGAACAGAGATGTTCAGTATTTTTGAAGTATTGTGGTCTTCTGTCTTCAAGAGACCATGACCAACACGATGACCCAGGAAAAGAGATTTCACCAAAACCAACAAAAGCTTTAGAAGGTTTTGCTGTCAAATTATTCTCACGTAGAGTGGACAGTAAGTCATATAACCCTAAATAGTGATCTTCCCAGGTATCACTGAAGAGACAGATGTCATCTAAGTATGCGATGACATCCGAACGATGTGACAGAATTCGACGCATCATGCGAACGAAAGTGGCAGGGGCGTTCATGAGACCAAAAGGCATAACATTCCATTGAAATAGACCCCTAGGTGTAGAAAAAAGCAGTAAGAGGTTTGGCATGCTCTGCTAAAGGCACTTGCCAATAACCTTTAGACAAGTCAAGTTTAGTGAAGAATCTAGAATTAGAAAGTCTAATCAGTAGATCTTCTAACAAAGGCATCGGTTTTCAGCATCGAACTTTGTGACCTGATTCAATTTGCGATAATCAACACAAATTCGTATGTTCTTATCCTTCTTCCGGACAATAACCATGGAAGAAGAATATGGTGAAGTCGATGGTTCAATTATATTTAATTGAATCATTTCATCCAATTCCTTTTCCACCTGCGACTGAAAGTGTATAGGAATAGGATACGGCCTAACCCTAATTGGATTATTGTCGGTAAGAATTATGTCATGTTCTATGACATCTGTGTGTCCAGGAATGTCAGTGAGAACATCCTGAAATGTTTGTAACATCGACGAGACTTGTCGATGTTCGTCACCAGAAAGATTAGGAGAAACAGAAACGTTTTTCCAAGATTCCGTGGAATGTAATGGAACCACTGGAAGGGGAAGGTTGACATCAGAGAAGGTAGCTTCCTCATCCTGTATGACAGACAGGGATGAATAATGACCGTGAGGTGCAGGAGCATCATCCGTTGCCTGGAAAATAGGCAGCAAATAGTCCGGACGTTCGTGAAATTCCGAAAGCATGTTTTATGTGGAAAGTTTTATGCTTTCCATCAATATCGACCACATAGTCAACATCGGAAATCCGAGAGACTATTGCATACGGACCTTTCCATGCAATAAGAAGTCTATTTTCCCTACTGGGGAGTAGGACGAATGCTTTGTCACCTGGACAAAGTTGTCGTAGACATCTATTCTTATTAGCAAACTGTCTTGCCTTCTCTTTAGCAATTTCTGATGAAGCAGTTGCTAGCTTACATGCCTCAATGATCTTTTGTCTAAGAGCAATGACATACTCATATGAGGATTGAGTTTCATCGCTAATATCATCGGCAGTGATGAGATCGTGTAATAAAGACATAGGGCCGCGTGGACGCGCGCCAAAGACAAGTTCGAAGGGAGAAAATCCTGTGTGTTCATTAGGGACTTCTCTATAGGCAAAGAGAGCCGCGGGTAAAACCCTGTCCCAATCTTGAGGATGATCTTCAGTTATCTTACCAAGCAAAGTCTTGAGCGTTCTATTCAGACGCTCAACTAACCCATTAGACATAGGATGGTAGATACTACTGAGAGATCGTTCAATATGTAAGGTAGACATTACCTGTGACATAGTGTCAGATATGAGTTGAGTGCCATGGTCTGACAATATTTCTCTGGGAAACCCCAAGCGAGAAAATATCAACCAAAGAGCATCTGCGATATCTGTAGTAGATATGCTCTTAAGAGGAATAGCCTCTGGCCAACGTGTGCACATATCGACACATGTAAGGATAAACTGATGTCCTCTGGCCGACTTGACCTTAAAAGGGCCAATAATATCTATGGCCATTTTCTGAAACGGCCCGAATAGGAATGTCAGCAGCCTGGATAGGCGCAGCATGTCGTGGTCCTCTAGATTTGACCTCCTGACATACCTTGCATGATCGGCAGTAAATACGAATGTCCTTATTGACAAAAGGCCAAAAGAAAGCCGCAAGGACTCTCGACTTCGTACGGGAAAAACCCATATGTCCAGCACATTGCGAGTCATGAGCATGTTGTAATATTTGCACTCTCATGCTCTTGGGAACAAGCATTTGCGAATGTGCCGACGTAGTCGAATCTTGTACCATACGTACAAGTACGCCGTTTCTCATTGCAATCCAAGATTTTCTATTTGTATCCTGATTCGGATCACCTTTCTTCGCAAGAACGAAGAATTTTTTTAAAGAAGGATCTTCTTCTTGCAATTTTATGAAAGAGTCACGAGTGATTACTAAGTGACTATCTTGGCTATCAACTTCATTATCACTATTCAGTGATGTTCGGGTGTTTGTAGAGCTTGTGCTCTTGTAACTACTGCATTTGTAGCTTGCATGTTATTATCTTCCCAAGCAGCAATCTGCTGTGGGGTACACTCCCTAACTCCGTGAATACGACCAATAATAAGGTCCGCAATAGGATTAGGTAAGAGACAAGCATGCACATCACCAGTAAAGAAAGGAGTGGCAATGCGAATTACAGCAGTAGGATATTTTTCTAGAGTGCCGCCAAATGTGACACATTTAATAACCCTTCCTGTAGCACAAGATGGATCTACAAGCGATTGTCTAACACCAATTGTGGTGCATCCGGAATCGAAAAGTAGTGAGACCGGAGTATCATTAACAAGACCCTTATGTAGAATTAAAGAACCCCTCCCGTCATGCGCAACAGCAGCAGGAAGAGCGGGAAGTGGGTGACCACAACTCAAAGTAGTTATGGTACCCGGTTCGAATAAAGTACTGCATTGGGGGCATTTGTTTGCTCTCTCAAAGTCAAAAGCAGAACCAGTGACAGCGCCAAAGTTTTTATTATCAACAACATGATTACAGGCTCCCTCAGTTTCCTGTTGTACAGCATTAGCCTGCTGATATCTCTTTTTTTTTGTGTTGAGATCTACCCCGACTATTATTACCTCTGAAGTTATCAGAGTTATTATTATCTCTGCAGTTATTATTGTCTCTATTGTAATTGTTATCCTGGTTCGAATTCCAGTTTCCACGATTACTATCATGTTCACATTGATGCGAACATCTATTTGTTTGGTTCTGAGGTCTTCGGCAGGAATAACCTCTATTACCATATCCTCTTTTGAAATGCCTATAATTATTAGGGTGATAGTAACGACCACTATCAGGTTGTCTCCAATTCTTCGAAGAAGAATCACCATGAAATTGGTTTCCATGATTTTGACAGAAATTACCCAAGCCCTTTCTATCAAAATTTTGTTGGGATCTACGAGCAAAGTTTTGACCATACGGAGCTGCCGAAGCAACTGGTAAACCTTCTTTCACCTTAGAGTTACCCATGGTTATGTGTGGGTGCGCAGTTACGTATTGGCAACAGAAATCTTCCATTTCTTTTATTGTTTTAGGTTTACGTTCATGAAGGAAAGCAAGGAAAGACTCATTGACAGACGACATGACTTTGTCTCTAAGTATTAAGTCCATAAGTCCTTCATAAGTTTTTTCCGTCTTAGATAGTTCAACCCATCGTGAGAAAGTAATGCGTATTCTTGCAAAAAACTCGGAGAATTCAACTCCATTTTCAGGTAACATGTTTTTAAATTGTAGACGATAGCCGTCTTCGTTAAGCTGATATTTCTTTAACAGAGCGGCCCTGACAACCTCATAATTGTTCTTGTCAGGTTCATCCACCATATTTAATATACTTAGAGCTTTACCTGTCAGTATCCCTGATAACTGATAAACATATTTTGCTTTGTCTATGTTATGAGCTGTACATGCTTGTTCAAATCTGTCCAGATAGAACATTATGTCATCACTGGAAGGACTAAAAGTTGGCAACTTAATCTTAAAAGTATCATTATTAGCCTTACCAGAAGATGAACCCTTGTTTGAATCATTACCATTACTCATGTTCATCAATTTCAATTTTTCCAACTCTAAAGCTAAGACCTTTTCTTCATGTTCCATTTTTGCTTTCTCTTTCCTCTCATCAGATTCTCTCTGTAATCTTCTCTCCTCAGCCTGAGCCTCTATTTGAAGTCTTTCAGCTTCTTTCTCAAGTCTTTTATTCTCAGCTTCTTTTTCAAGTCTTTTATTTTCAGCCTCTTTTTCAAGTCTTTTATTTTCAGCCTCTTTTTCAAGTCTTTTATTTTCAGCCTCTTTTTCAAGTCTTTTATTTTCAGCCTCAGCTTCTGATTCCCTTTTTTGTTTTTTCCATTTCCATTTGGAATCTTTTTTCATCCACCTGCATCTGCAGTTTCTTTTGTTCAGCTTCCATATGCAGTTTCTTTTGTTCAGCTTCCATTGCTTTATCATATCGAGCAGTTGCAAATTCTTCTAACTTATCACCAGTCTTCCCAAGCAATTTACCCTGCTCAATAAAGTGCTCAAATGTAGACATGTTGTCTAACATATGAGTCCAAAACCTGAAATAATTAACTAATTTATTTCAAACCTAAGTGTAACAAGTCTTAATTAAGCACTTGTATATTCACATCACCTTATATTATCCCAGTCTCTGTGGGAAACAAGTCTCCAATCAAAGAACTTGTATATATGAAATATCAACAATCAATTCTTGATCATAAGTGCACTTCTCATTCAATAGTGCACGACACTATTCATCATTCATTTATCATCAGTGTAGTAGTAACAGTGCATTAGCATAGCCCATTAACTAATTACTATAACTGTAAACAATGACTATGTAAACACATGCAGAATGTAAACATTGAAAATGTAAACAATGCAAACAATGTAAACAATAACAATGTAAACAATAACAAAGATCAGCAACAATACAAAAACGTTCGCAGAAATCAACTAAAAATAAAGCAGAAATTAATGAAATATCACAAAAAATGTGACGATATCTGCGCTATAATTAAACAAAATACATGACACCACAGTGTATAAACAAAAATGTTGTATGAAACTAAATTATAGACAAGAGTAGGCTAACAAATACAAACAAAACAAAACAAAACTAAAGAATGCGAAATAATAACGAAAACAATATTAAAACATGTCATCACAGCTAACATAAATAGCAACAGAAGTCGCTTAGCAAATTCCAGTATCGGAAATTTGCAAACCCTACAGAAAACGCTCACAATAGACGACCTCTATGACGTGGCATAATCTAACGGAGACACCACCCAACCGAGAACCCGCTGAAATATAAACATATAAATATACAAATAACATATAGACATATAACATATAGAATGAGATGATACACAGAAGACTCAGCAGAAGTATAAGGGCACAGTTTACATACAAACAGGCCACTTAACTTATAGGCTTCCAATCGTAGACCAGCAGAAAAAACGGATGTCAATCAACGTCCTAAAGAGCGAAGCTCCAACGATGATGGCACATCTGAACTGCTTCCACTGCTAACACGATGGTACAAGAGCTTCTGAAATACTGTGTGTTGAGTTGTTTCGGCACTTGACCTTCTAATCCAAAAGTAAGTTGATGGAAATCGGTACTTGGCCTTCTTCAGAAAACAACCCGTTTCAACCGGCACTTGACCTTCACAAAAAACGACAGCACTGGAACCTTGACAGCAGCAACTTGCTTGACTTGCGTAAAAGATAACAGCAGTCCGAGTTATCCGGCAACATGTAACAACGCCGGGTACTGTCAAATTCTTGTTTCCGTCAAAAAATTGAAATTTTGACTTTTACCGGGCAACGCCGAGTACTTTGAAAATGGTGAAGATGTTGACTGTCTTGAAGAATGTTAATTTCTTGAAGGATGTTGATGAATTCTTGTTGAAAATGAAGTGGGTAAGGGACCCCGTGTTTGCTGGTACCAGAATCAACCAGCTTATGGCCACCAAATGATGCGTGATGCCATATGATGATGGATGGTATCCGCATGTCTGGTTTTGTGTAGTGTGCAGATGTGTTCAGTCAAAAACAATGTTCATACAAAAATAACAGGGCAATCCACATAGGACGTCAGTAAACTCACGACATGTAAAGTCAATGATTCTTGTAACAGCCGTTGACGTTTTTCTTCATTATTTATTGTGGACGCCACAGTGACAAAATGGTTACGCGAATATGTAGACACATCAAACAGTCATTATCACAGCAACATTCAATACAGCAATAGACGGTAGACAGCATTACAATGATGAGTCAGATGCATGTTATATTTCATAGTGCTGTAAGGGAGCCGCGCTAGCGTAGTGGTTACAACACCGCTCTGGCGACCGGGTGATACAGGATCAAACCCGGGCGACGGCATTTGAGGATTTTTCGTCGACCGGGATTTGGACTGTATTAACTCGAGACCTGGCGAGGACATTTGAAGGAGTGTCGTCGACCAGGGACTGGCGGCTCCTGAGCCGAACCAGCTGCAATGGGTACCTCCGAAATCGGCGAGTATTTGCCTGAATGGCGAGGGACACCTGTCTCTGTACAAGAAATAAAGGGATACTCACGTAAAATCAATGTCAGGTTAGACATAAATAATAACCTGAGATTTCGCCTCGAGTATTAGCGGGCGAACGTTAAAAAAAAAAAAAAAAAAAAAAATAAAAAAAAATAAAAAATAAAAAATAAAAAAAATAGTGCTGTAAATGTAGTCAGGTGAAAAACTCCATCCTTTTCTATAACAGCCAGGAGATAACCAGATGGATGAGATCAGTTCACTCTCCTTAATCTGACTTCAGCAAGACAGACACGTCTGCCGAAGTATAAATAATGTCCTCAAAAATATCCTCTAGATAACAAAGGTTTTTCAAACCTAGTTCAGGTAACCAAGTAGCAAGTAATAGTCCTTGGGACCTGCATCAACCGATGCAGCACAATACAGCGACATGTGAGCTAGGAAAAAACATCTCGTGACGACGACTTTCGAAGACAGGCTATGAACCAGAAATCGTTCACGACCAAAAATCGATAGAGTTAATGAAAATGTTAATTTACCTTGCCTTCATGAAATACACAGAAATATCACGCCTCCCGACATGTGGGAAACACTAGAGGTATTATCTCGAATAAACGAAATATCCATTAAGAGGACTACACATCCCTGACAGAACAAAAAATAGCGGAGATCCCCTCTTCAACGAGGCATCTCTTTCGCCATTCAAATCGCTCACTCCACTAGTGGTGGGCGGAAACCGATCGACCAAAAAAAGCAAGACCAGTCATGCGCAGTCCGGCGCGAAAAATGACCACAGCTCAAAAACTCAACTGCATTCAATACCAACGCGAGAAGACAAATGCTTACCGAGAAAAGTAACTATAAATTTCAAGCAGTTGTTGCCCTTGCGTTATAAAATAGATATTGTAATAAAATGATGTTGCGAGAATTTATCACGCAACAGGCCTTCAGTTTTTTTTCTTTCTAACTGTTTCTTGCTCATGAACTGTCTATACTGTTCTGTTGCTTTTTTTTCAGTTGAATATTACTTTCAAAAGTTTGTTTTCCCTCTGCTATATCTCTAGTTATCAATAGTTTTCCTCTTGTTTCTCCATATTTCTGTTCAACACAGTTTGTAGTTCTTTCTGGTTGCTCAAGGAACTGATTCCTTTGCTGCTTTTAGAATATCTTTATTAAACTTTTCTACCATTTCCTCTACTTTTGTGTGGTGAGTGTGGGTGTGAAAAAAAAATATATATATATATTCTGATATATTTGTAGTGTTTCTCATTTCTGTGAATATTTGCCAGTTGTATTTTTTGTAGTTCCATCCTCAAACACGCGTTTGTAGTGGTAGTTCATTTAGATCTATTGCTAATTTTATTTGTCTGTCATCACTTCTTTCCAGTTGCTCTGTCACTGTTCTGTTTTTTTGTATGCTACGTCTTTTGTGACAAAGGCCAGATCTGGAGAAGTTGTTGCTTTCCATCGCCCTGAGTAAAATATTGGTAGGTGAGTTGTTTCCCCCTCTTCTGTTTCCTCTCTTTTGGTATCTGTCTCTCTGTGTCCCACCTTTATGAGTGGCTGCTGAAGTCACCAGCTATAATACAGTTGTTTTCTGGTATGTCAATTGCTGAAGGTTACATGGGCAGTATGCATTATATATTTACATTTTTTTCTGACCAATCACAGTATTAGCTCCAGTTACTCCTGTTTGTTCTTGTTTGGGTTTAATTCTTTCCTTGGCAGTGAGTTGTGTACCAGACTGAAGATGCCCCTTTGTGTCAATCCATGTCATTTGAAATTTTTAGTTTTAGTAACTAACAAGTTCAAACTTTCTCATTTCTCTTCTGTAAGTTATGTAAGATTACAAGTTCAAACTGAGAACCATCAGATGCTATATATATTCTTCATTATTGTATGATGTAGGAACATTGACACTGAACAAGCAAATAGAGGAAAAAATTGAGGCCTTTGAGATGTGGATATATAGAAGAATGGAGCACGTCTCATGGAAAGAAAAGAAAACAAATAAAGAGGTAATAGAAAACCTAGGAATAAAAGATAATCAATGAAGGAGATCAAAATTATCTAAAATATTTTGGCCATGTAAATCGGCATAACACCTTAATTGAAGACCATAATAGAAGGTAGAGTTGAAGGTAAACCTGCAAGAGGAAGACAGCGCTATAAGTGGAATGATAACATCAAGAGATGGGCAGGAAAAAGTCTATCAGAGTGCACCATCATGACAAGAGACAGAAGATGGAGGTCCAATGAAGCCGACCTTCAATGTGGAGATGGCAACCGATGATAAGTTTGGGTTTAGATGTGTTTTCTGGATGCAGGCTATATTGATATATGGGCAAGCCCTTGTTCTTTATTAAAGACTCCTTTGGGTTCCATTGGAGGATGTTTAAAGATTTATTTATTTTGCATTTTATGACCTTGATAACCAGTGCCATTCCATGATTTTTTTTTTTTTAAATTCTATAAATTTTGCGTTTATGGATCTTTTTCTCCATAATATTATTTCAGTTTTTTCCATGTCTAATGAGCTTTATCATATTTTCAAATGATTATCATGACAAAATAATTATGATCTGATTATGAAGATAATGATCTGATGATGCCTTAATGATAATGATGACAATGGGGATAATTGTTACAGTGATGATTACTATGATACTGTTAGATATAATTTCTTAAATTAAACAATACAGGCTAATTTCCATACAGGTACTTTTACATTATGATTTTTTATGTCAATACCCTCTACTGTAGCTTCTGCCCACAAAGCTGAAGAGTCAGAAGAGGCAGAAAATTATCTCATTGCTCAGCTTTTCCATTGCATTATTTTCCAGCCTTCTGAATCTTGACTATCTTTCATGATTTATTTTGTTCAGCATTATTACATTGCCCTTCATAATTATTCATGTTAAGTAACGTAAATACTTTATATTTTTGTTC
Source organism: Oreohelix idahoensis (assembly GCA_024509875.1). Lineage (NCBI taxonomy): Eukaryota > Metazoa > Mollusca > Gastropoda > Stylommatophora > Oreohelicidae > Oreohelix > Oreohelix idahoensis. The sequence goes on along the minus strand of JAMPIV010011091.1, from coordinate 20,488 downwards.
CTTAGACAGTGGATATGAGAGCAGCACACTACTTGGGGGCCACTTTGGCCTTTGCTCTTGGCATGGTCTACTGTTGGATGCAAACTTCCTTGTCTATCAGGCACAGCAGGTGGACATATGTGGCTATCAGTCAGCTTATCAACAGTATTACGCTTACAGTTTGCATTATTGTCTGTATCCTTTTTATTACATTTGGAATAATGTTAACTTACCTGGCATATACTGAACTAAACTTAATATAACAGGTAGTTAACCCTGTGTTAAAAAATGTTAAAGGTAGTCTCGTAGCAGATACTGCTACTGGGGAATGAAGTGTTAGAGATCTCAAATACTGCATGCAGCTTTATAAGGTGAGGTGACCAGTTTCCTTCATTGCTGCCTTTGCCTCCCTGAACTGAAAAGTAGACTTATGTACCCATTTACCACTGGGTAGACTGGAGCATGATGCAACTAGATTTTGATCCTGGTTACTTTGCTTAGTAGGCAAGTGCTGTAACCACTCTGCAGATTGGACACTGTAACCCTTGAGTTACAGGATGAAAAAATGCCTTTAAATATTACGTGTGGATGCCATTGCTGCATGTAGGGGAAACATAGTATAAAGAATAACTGCTTTTTAAAATTTCTGACATGTGAATGTTGTCAGCTCATTTTGTGTCATTATTTCTCTGTCCAGATATTTAAACTGGTTAATTTTAATTCTCACCTCTCAAGCAAGCAGCAGGTTGCAACTTAAATAATTCCATTTCCAGCACAATAGAAATTCTTTAACTTAGAACCAGTTGTTGTCAGTAAATCTATATACAAGGTCAGGGAAAATGCAGGTCAAGGAACCAAGTTTGTAAGTATCACATGTTTTTTTCTTTCAGCATTCATACAAAGTTAAGGAAATCTAAAATTGTATGGAAGTATATTTTAGCAAATGTAAAAAAAAAAATTGATATAAATTGACATTAATAATAATATTCTGTTCCCCAGACATTACAATTTTGAATGTAGGAAGTTAAGTAAATCATGCTTTTGACACTAATTTCTTTGTAGCATTCACTGTCTGAAATTGTTAATGTGTGTGTGTGTTATTTAAAAAAATCAAGGTTTTAGTTTTATGTTTATCTCAGATGCTAGGGGCATTCATTATCTATGTTAAGTGTTCTCTAGTTTACACTTTGTGAGGGAACACGCATGTATATGTGTGGATATAGGTGCATGTGGATCGGGGTGTGTGTGTGTTTTTATTGACACAGTAAAGATGTCCACAAAAGACTCAGCACTGAAACCATATGCGCTGATTATTAGTATTCATTGTCTTCTTTTTTGCACCTTATGGAGCATGGAGCCACGACTGCAGCTGGCTTCCTTACAAGATGCCTGCATCAAAGTGCTTACTCCTGCAGCAGAAGGATATGTAACAATTTATTTTATATGATGAGGTATCCAACCATATGCCCAACCTCACAATAGCTGCCTTTTATGACATGCTTGAGAAAGCAGTAGTATTATTCTTTCTTCATCTCCTCAGAGGCCCCCTGGAACTACAAGGGGCATACATCAGATTCATCATCATTATTTTCCTTTGAGTTCTTTACACATCATGGAGTCACCACTACAGCTGGTCCCCTTGCAGGAAGCCTGCACCCAGCAGTCACATGCTCTTGTAGTCATGGTTTCTGTGACAATTTGTTTGACATGATGAGGTTGCCATCCCCATGCACAATCTCATATTAGTCGCCTTGTACGACTTGCCTGAGGGGGCAGTAGTCCTATTATTTCTGTCTCTTCAGAGACCCCTGAAACAACACAGGCATATTAGGGAAGCATATAGTCAGAATCAGGTCTCTATTTTTGCTGCTGGGTATACTGGTTTTGAACCCAGCCCTTTTGCTTCAAGAAGCAGCACTCTAACCACTCTGATTACTTATATGGCTGCGGTGATAAAAAGCAAAACATTTAACTAGGTGAAAAAAGTAAATAACATGTTTAAAAACACTGAAATAGTTCCTGTTCTGTATTTCAACAGGATACCTTGAGGCCAGTTTATCTAATATCCACCATCTCTGAGTGGCTGACAGCTGCATCCATTGTTACATTTGTACTAACATTTTATAGAGATTTCTCCAATGTTTGGCTCAAGTCTCCCAGTGTGAGGATAATCAACTCAGATGCAGTTTTGAAGGTTTGGCTTTTGAAAAATATTCTTTAACATCATCTTTTTTAACCGACTGTCTTCATCAGGTTCTCATCATATAATAACAGTACACCCCACCAATCAGGGGTTGTGGAGTCAATTTTGAGTCAGTTACAAGCTGTCCAGCTCTGACTCCTCTCATAACTTTAAGATTCCCAGATGTGGGAGGAAAAAATCAGTATGTGTATCAAGAAATCAGTATCTTTTCTTTACATCTCTTCTTATCGGAGTTGGAGTCATACTTATTTAATTACTAGAGTCACTCATAGTCGAAGTTGAACAAATTCTTTTCTGACTCCACAACCATGCCCCTACCAGTAAAATGTAATGCATTTTTTTTAAAGTAAGGAGGAGTATTGACCCACGTTGCTCCCAGAGGTCTCTGACAAGACAAAGAAAAAACAGGACTACTGCACCATTAGGCATGTCATAGAAGGCCACAAATAAAAAGTTGTGCATAGGGATGGCAACTTCATCATTTAAAACGAATTGCAACAGAAATGACCACTACAAGAGAATGTGAATGGTTGGTGCAAGCTTCCTGCAATGGTGGCTCCATGCTCCTAAGGAGCACATAGGAAAATGATGATGACCATCTTTCTTACCATCATCTTCTCATCATATGATAATAGTACAGCACCACCAACTGTCAAATGTAACGCATTTTAAAGATGTAAGGGAAATATTGCAGAACCACACAACAAACATCACCATCACCCTTCAGCTCCCCAAGGAGCATAGGCCTTCAACAACTGTATGCCAAATCCTCCTTTCCTGTGCCATCAGCTCAAGGTCTTCCATTTCTTTCTTATCATTTTCATTTATATCTCCTGTTCTCTTCTCCAAGAGTTTTTTTTAGTCTATGTCTACTTCTTTTACCATGGGGATTCCAGATCATGGACTGCCTTGTCATAGCACTAGTCACAACTTCATCATGAGATAAACCTTCTTTCTTGGAGTCCTGAGGACAGCACCATTTCTCATGTGTTCGGTTTTTTTTATACGTTGTTTTGCATAGTCCCAGGATGTCACGTTTTTTATATAGGTTCCCATTTCTGCTAATTCCTATGCAGTCTGACCTTATTTGCTTAGTATTCAAACATTCCAGTTGCCAAAAGCGGAGATTTTTCTCAAAGCTAAGTGGTAAGTCAGCAACTTCAACTCTTTATGGTTTTTCTCCAGGTTGCATCATAAACATCCTTAATAGAGTATCTACTTTCATATTTTTTGGATTGCTGTGTTTGCATTATCTTAATTACTTGCCTTGAGTTACTTTCATTATTGATTTTTTTTTTTTTTTTGCCGTAAAGGTTCCACAGGATACAAATCTATCCCTGTGCCTCACCCTCTTTAGTTGCCTTCTGCAAAATACTTGGTAGGGTACACAGTTACTGTTCTTTACTCGCTTTACTCCTGTTTTAAGAAGGAAATAGCAATGGGCAAAGCTACATTCAACAACATGAGACAAATACTGACTTCTAACAGTTAACTCACAAATTGAAACTGAGAACCATAAAGTGTTATATATATATATATATATATATATTATATATATAAAATATATATATATATATATATAATATATTATATATATATATATATATATATATTATATATATGATATATATATATATATATATATATATATATATATATATATATATATATATATATATATATATATATATATATACAGTATATATATAAGCAATATATATATACGTATGGGGTGGCTTCATTACAAAAAAAATGGGGGTATGGTGTAGAAACAATGGACAAAATATTTTGAATTACAGCAATTGGAAGAACGCATATTAGAGGCTTTAATGGACTCGAGATCGACTGTTGGATATATAGAAGAGATGGGGTGCACCATATCAAGACATGTAGACAGAAAACGATGCGTAGATCTAAGTTTACCGTTCCAAATAGAGTTCAGTACCGATGTGGATGCTGGCAGCAGCTGTGGCGTGACAGCTGGCCCACAAGGGCAAAACCTAATGTCTTAGCAATCACTCTACAAATCTACTCTTTCCTGCGTAGGCTGTTCGCCAAAATTACAACGTACTATCCCCTCAAATGCCCCATATAAAATTAATCATGCATACACACATACCACATTTCAATAAACCATGATACCATCATAATAAATCGCCGTCACAGGTGTAGATAAAATTTATTACCCAGCATAGATACATTACGTATATCATAACATTCTTATCTAACCCATTATGTACCTATATGTGTAGATAATAAATCATAATTTCATATTGACCTGTCGACACTTGTTGTGAAAAGTAATAAATTATACCAGACTCGACGACATCCCATGTACTGCCAAAGAGAGATAAAAGAGATGTAACCCACCATCATCTCATACTGATGTACCAAAATAAGTATCTCACATATCAGTCGTGTTGCATGAAATAAGATCTTAGAGTGTCTGTTAATCACCAATTCCGCATCCCCCATCCACTCCAGAAATATTATCGTCACCTGTCATACCGAGCCAGAATATTGTCTATCTATACAAATGTCACCCAGCCACAGCTACCCATTCCATCACTTCAATCCTCTGTCATCTCGTTACCATACCAACCATAGACCCCAACACAATCAAAAATATCTCTATACCATCTCTACTTCCCTCACGATCAACCCAGTCTCATATACCTTCCATTCTCTTCAATCCATCTCTCTGCCTGCCTACATTACCCTCTAGATCGACACTACGCCAGACACTAGAGAATGAATCTTGTGACGTTCCCTCATCCAACGTCATCTCTCCTCACCCCTCAAAAACCATGTTCATTACTGTGCTTCCCATACTACTATCTCACCCACCCATACCCCAAAACCCTATCCACCCTCACCTGTCTATAACCTACGTCCATTACTACTCTGTCTCCTCATCCATTCTACAGTGTACTCTAATAGTCCATATCAGCACTATGTAATACATCACACACTGTCACAATCCACATAGTGTCTCCTACTCTTGTCATAACCTCGTGCACCGTGTCACATCACATAACATATGAATGCCGCCACACCTCACTATCCTAAATACCCCACATATCACTCAGCCAGTTTGCACATCCGTCTACCAAGCTACCTCTCCCTACTAAATATAAACAGTCTAACATAACTCTACTCTCTCATCGAATGCCACCATACCCAATCCTACCTATTCGCACATCTTATCAGATATCGTCACAACTCACTCAACCAGCTACTACAAAGATACTCTATGTACTCTCACCTCGATATAACCTATCACCTTAATCCTAATGCGACTAACCACACAGCACCACACGCTTTAACTTAGTGTATCATCCCCTGACGTCCTGTCATTTGTCAGTCGCCTCTATAAACTATCGCCACGATCGTGCCTCAGTATAGATGTACCCTACTATAATAGCCAGAGCACCTAATTACACACATCAGCAAAATACTAGTTCATCTCATACGCCCAACCATATTCCCATCTGTCCCTGTCGCACCCACTGCTCATATGTAACCCACATAACCCAAAACATCTCACACTCCGCCACGCACTTAAACAGCTACTCATATCAGACATCCGTAACACCATCTAATGTAAACCTGTAAACTGTACACTACCTGTCCCTCGTCTATCCGCGTCACTGAAACAATATCTCCCCAACCATACTATATCTCATACCGTATCACCTCTACTGTGCAATTTCGCCCCATCCTATACTCACCTCTACAATCTGACGTCTCAGATTGTGTGTAGACATCCCACGCCCCTTCTCTCCATAACCATACCCCGATAATCCCACTCAACCCATACTAGTCAATATACCATCTAACTAACCCCAAGTCTCACACCACCAGATACAAGAATCCCATTTTCCTGTATATACGTACATCATATCCATGTCGTGTCCCCCCCCTACGACACTTTACCTAATGATCCTTTGTACAAACCTTAAGTCATCTAGGTGATTAGGTTATAGATACAGTGCCTCGCAGAGTTATTATTAGGTGGAGCCAGCAGTCAAAGAACAAGGTCCTTCACTGGTATTGTGTCGAAGAGGCGATCTGTGTCATCATCATATCTGAATTTCCGGGAACTGGTACCCGGCCAAGTTAAAATAGTCAAACTCTCTGTGTGTTCATGTCATCTCATATTATCACCATCCTCCCCCCCCATCTCCCACCCCCCCTCCATTCTCATTTCGTGTCCCACTTTACCCGCTCCACCCTCCTCCTTCCCCACGCCCCCCTTACCCAGCACCTCAGGGGGTTGCAACTTCCCCTCACCCACCCTTCCACCGAAATACTACCCTTAAAACCCTACCTCAGACCACAATCGACTCTCCACTCCCAGCCGACATCACGGCAACTAGTCACCCCACCCTCCTTCCCCAATCCTTACTCGTCCTGACACCAATCCCGCCTTCCCTCCCCCCCCCCGCCCCGTCCTGCAGGGCTCTTCTCCAACCCCCCCACTCCTTCCAGCTCCGCCTCGGCTTCGTCCACCCTTCCTACTCCGTCTCACCAGCTCCCTACGCGCCAACCTTCCCCCCTCATCTCCGCCATAACTACATATCAAACACTTCGCACTATTTTTCCCAGCCCCCCTTGCCATTCCTTACATACGAATCACGTACACGACCTATTTATTTCGTCAATTAACCACCCGTCTCAGCATCCACTTCCCAAACCCTTGTATGCATCTAACTATCAATATATTACTCCCTATTCCTACCTCCCATTTCTAGAGAATAAACCCTCCTATACCTCCCCCCCCATTGCTTACAAAATTTTCATTTTTAAAACTCCACCATACCCTTTAATTATACACCACTGTATCAGACAGAGGTCACTACTCATTTGAAGAAGAATGTCATCAACTCAGCTTCCCGTCAACTTCCTTAACCCCCGTTAGGCATCACATCCCTCCGACCCCTATTTTTTTCCAGCACAAGAATAGTGTTCGTCTGCCACCACTAGTACCTATCACCCTCATACACTATTATACATACGCTCCTCGTCACAACTCTCCTAATTTATTACCCCTCCCATCCTCCTCTCCCCCAAACACTCCCCGCCCAATAATTTATTACTAGTGCTGTTCAAAATCTTCTATTATCTCGCGCTGCCGTCGCATTTCTCAGCCGAGTTCCAATCTCTCCCCCTCCGTCGCTCAATATCCCCAATTTCCTCACAGACCTTCATCAAAATAATCACCATTTTTACCAACAACACTCACTAACACTAACTCACAATCAGCACATCACCCCATCTACAACTTCCCCCGCCTTGTATCGACCTTACCTCCACCACACCTATACAATCCAATAAAACCGCTAAATCCATCAATCTAATCCTTCTAACAAGGTACCACAATAATCTCACTCTCGCGCCAATTTTTTTTTCTACACTCGTCATCACCAACCAATTAAATACCACCCCTAAAAATAACTCGTCCCTCGCCGCTCACGCCCCTCCCTGCCGAACCCCCCCCCTAACTTCCACTTTCATATCTCCAAATAACTCTCCCCCCCCCCCCCCTTTCTCTCTACCTCCACCACCCCTTTAGCCCCATCCCTCTTCCTGCTATATATCCACCGTCTATCCCCTCACCCAACACACAAAACTCCCCATCCTTCCCACTCCCCCTACACCAAGTCTCCTCCCCTCCACTGAAATCCTCAGCTTCCACTCTATACGATACCGCCCCATATACCTCTTCCCTTCCGCTAATTACATCCGCCTCATATCTCAGTACATACATCTATTAAATAATATTCCCCTCCATCCTCCTAATGATCCATATTTCCCTCACGCTCCCCCAAAGTACACTCGATTTAACTATCCACTCCAAAATCCCCAAGTTCCACAAATCGACCTCCTTCCTCATATCTAAACCTGTTGATTACCCTCGACCCCCATAACCCACACTCCCTTATTCAAAAACCCCCATACAATCATCCATACACCCCCCTCATCTCTTTCTACTCCGCTGCCTCTCATCATCTATATTAACCCTACCGCCCTCAAATATCCTCTCTTAGCAACCACCCCTCTCATACTATCTTCTACCTTCTCCATCACCCCAAAATCAATTTCAATTTAACGGTCCCCCCTAATCCCAAAACTTATATACTCCCTACTCCCCCTAATCCATACACATTCAATATACTAAACTTTATATCTACTCTTTCAACCCCCGTTCGCGCATCTGCCTCATAACACAACACATCACATAATATTACTAGGCGTCCTAAGACCCGCCATTTACACTAACACGCAGTCAACAATTCACCAATAGATTTAAAACATACCAAATCAGCGCCGCCAACTCACCCAGCCAACATTTACCCCCAAACCCCTACCCAATTCCTCTCAATACCCCACTCCGACACTCCCTCTCCCGCCCCCTCCTCAACGCACCAATCACCACATATCAATCCACCCCCCACCCCTCCCCCCACACCCCCCCCCCCCCCCCCCCACCTCCTCCCACCCCCCCCCCCCCCTCCCCCCCCCCAGCAAAACCCAAATAACAAACAACTCAATAAACCTCAATATCTTTATACTAAACCAAAACCATTACCCTAATCACTACTCCAATCTAAAATTAATCATCTAAACAAACATTAATAAAAAATTACTTAAGTTTTAATGTCTTAATTTTTTAGTACTAATACACCTTTAATCCCAACCCACCAAAACAACTCCTTCTAACCTAATTACCCCCACCAAACCCCCCCACATCTACACCCCACACCCCCCCCACCCCAAACCCCAACACCCTCCCATCCCACAAATCCCTAAGTATCACCTAATTTAATGACGCGCTCAAGTCCCACGCTGCACCCAACCATCAGTCTAAAAGCACTCTCCTATCACGTATTACTACCGCACCACTCGTAACATGTAAATCTCACTTATACTACAAACACTCTAGTGTTCTAAAATGTGATCTTCAATATATACTTGCACTCATCTATATAGCATAACACACTGACTCCACAATACCACGTCACTAACATATCAAATCAACCAAAACTACACATCTATAGCCACTGTTACCCTCTAACTATCGACCCAAATACTTCATACCAACACCAAGTGTATACACCCTTACCTAAATCCACGACCTCGTCACTACTAATCTTATCACATATCTTCACCACTGTGAAATTTACCACTTCCGTAATCAAATATTATATCCCCACAAATTCACTCCTAAACTAATTATTTACCAACAAAGAACTATTAGATCCACATGTTGCCTTTCTTTAATAAACTGTACACTTGGATTAATCCAAAAACCCTCCACAATACCTCCACAAACCTATATGTACGTCATTATCCTCCACTAGAAACCCCCAACTAATAAATACTAACTCACCCATACAATACACAGCCATGCTGTGCAACACCTCCTGCCACTATTAATCAAAGTGTCCGCACTACTACATGTGTTTCAAAAGATCTCAACTCACGCAACATCGCTAATATCATCCTCATTTCCAACTACTACCAATAATCGCCACACAACGTGTCCATAGATTTAACGTTCCCATTCACATATATTACAAATCTACATTACCAAGTTTACCGTAACTCTGTCGGCACAGCTCCAATATAAACCCATACAATCCTCATGCCCCCACCACATCTGACCCAACTGTCACCCACTATGACAGAACACCACGAACTATAACCATATCGATATCTACACCTATTCACCTCCATACGTCACACCAACTTTTCCATCTTTATCACTGTCTCTCACTAACTCCCTCACCCTACTTATTACACGCTCCACCCATTACTCTTGACAGATACCCGTCATTCGGAAAGGATCATGTGAGATGTACACTCCACATAAAACCACCAGGCTGATCATCATACCCGATCCCTTTAGTGCATACCCCCATCCTCGCCAATCATCACACATTCCACCAACAAACCCCATCGCTACTTAGGCACTCCACCATACAAGTCATACATACTATAACTATGACTCCTGATGTCACCCTATACCCACACCATTCATTAAACCCCACCAACTCCGCCATAGAGAATTTACACAAACAGTCCAAACCTTCTACCGTTACTACAACACCGTATCCGATCACATTCCTCCGCCCCATTACTTCTCACAATCCCCCCTGCAGTACTCTTCACACCTAAAATATCTAAAAACGCACTAAATCCCCCCTATCTGTATTAACCTACCGCAGTGTCCTACATTCCACCACACTCTCTATCCACCATCCTACAAATAACCATCCACACTACTCGTGTCCCTCCCCAGATTATCATCTGCACCCCAGAACCATCGACGTCCTCGCATCCACCTCACGCACTGTCGTCACGACATTACAACTTATGTGTCTTCTATCAACACCCAAAGAAATTGTCAAAATCTACAACCCATATTCTATAATCCAGTGTAACCTCTCAGTTAACTACAACACTACTCCACTCAACTTAATCCCCACGTCTCACCTATCCCACTCTCCCGCCCACCCCTCAACCCACTCACCTGATAACCTCCAATGTACGGTACACCACCCCATCTCACACATTCAAATCCCACACATACTCAAAACATCAAACCCACCGTCATCCCCTATCACCATACCAAATGTCCAACCATTATCGAAATATTCCCAATACTATCCTACTTCCCCAAACCCAACATCCTCCCAAATCATATACTGTCCTACTAACCAGTAAAACCCACGTCTAAAAGTATTTTAACGACCTCATCTCTCTGATACCTAAAAAATCTCAGCTAAATTCGTGCGCTTGTAGATGGTTAGGTTTTGTTTTTGGGTCCATGTTTTTTGACACATATAGACAAAATCCCTCCAACTCACACTATTTCCCCACCAGGAAAATACTGACACTGTACTGCACCGCATTCCTAACACCGCCCCCACGCCTACCAATCTGAACACAACTACACTTTACCAACATGAAACTCTCCACAGTAAGTCTCACTCAGCTGGCGCATCACACACCATAATCCTCCCCACAACTCCACTACACTCTAGACACACTCACAATCATTCAAATCTCCTGACTCACTTCTCAACACTACCAACACATCTCCATATCCACGCACTTACATCTACCTACATCACTCCACTCCTATCCTCACAATCACTTCATACCATTCACTCGTACTCAACTAATCACTACTACCATACTTACACCTACACCCACTCCCTTTAATCATAATACCCGATCCCCTAGTAGTCTCCTATAAGATGTTCCAACATACTCATAAACTATCAGTGTCTCCTATGATAAATTGTATGTATGAGCCTTTCCTCTTATATACTGTACATGCACGAGCCTACAAACTAGAGTATATCAATGTCATTCCTGAAATATGTGTATAGTAGTTACGTGACCCCCTCGCCTCTTCTTACTTGTCCCCCCCACCAATCCTACATGTCCATAAGATAGACTCATCTACACAGTCAACACGTCATAATGACCACAGTGTCACATATGAGTTTAACGTAGAAGTATCATGCTAGACACTTCTCGCATAGACTGTACTCGCCTCATTCCATACTCAGTGTCCCCGCCATATATCTCTAATAATTCGATACAAATACCCCATGACTCACACCCCTGATGTGTCATGAGTCCATAGACATGATACCCTTGATACTATCATCACCTCCGTGTGTCCCCCCCCCTGTAATCCGCCTGTCAGTCTATATATCCACCAGATACCCTCATTATATCAATACCCCCCACAAATCACATGCCAATCGTGAAACTTCCTAAATATATGTCCCCACAATTCTATACATACTCTCAGTGCAATCTACTCCACAGCCAGAATCCATACGTACGCCCCCCTTCACCCCTCTTATGTGCACTTTACTGCGAAGTCCCAAATCTGACGTCCCCATCGCCACCGTCTTATATATACTATGTGTCATATAGAGACTAGATGGACGCGACAGAGGCAATCTCTTCTCATGTGTACTAGACATGCCCCTAGAGAAGAATATAACGTATAATTCTCTTCACAACTTACGGACCGCGCACTAATCTCCCTCGATCTAGCACCTCCCTCAGCTCGAGCAGCCTACCCACCAATGCTCTAAGTGACCTAGTACTGATAGTCCACACATACCAGCTCCGTCCACACGTCACACTCCCTCAAAGCATCCACGCTCCCCCCCCCCCCCCCCCCCCACCATGCACAGTGTGTGATCAATAAGTCCCCCCATCACGTAATAACTAGTCAAGCGACCCTCGACGCATCCCCCTACCCACCTATCTCTGTCTGATCAGATCTGGTCATAGCGCAAAGAACTTTGTCGCAAAACCCGCTGTTAACTATTTCATACGCGTGTATTGTAAAAGTCAACAAGCTTGAGCGTATCCTGCTAACGACACGTGCTCGCAAGCTCGCTAACCTACTCACTACGAATGCGAGTGTGTTGAGTATCTTCAGAAGTCGTGCTAAGTTAGTCGAGATCACTCGCTATCCTCCTCCTCATGGTGTAAGCTCCAGTACTGCTGAGACGGTCCGTGGTCTCTGACACTATATGTACTGTATCAAACCGCAGGAACGTTGAAGTGCATAGATGCTAAAAGTGTTCTGGGGACTCTTTTCGATGTAACTACACTATAGCAAGAGAGTAACGTCGTCTCAACGCAGCGATCGCCTGACCGCGCCTGAGAAGTGGGCTCGAACCTGTTGTAGGCTGGACACCTGAGAGTGCAGAGGTGAGTGTTTGCCTCTATAAAGTGTACCCTAATGTGATGAGCAGTTGCTTTCACGGTGGTTAAGCGATATCCTGTGTGTATCGAGCTGTGAAGTGGAATTAGGCAGTGAGTAAGTGTAAACCTCATATAGCCACATAGATATAAGATGGCATATGCCCGAATGCTTGTGACGATATGACTTCCTGCTTGGAAAGGAGATCTAACAGAGCGCTGCTAGAATGAGGGGGGCAGGAACAGACAGTGAGTTGTTAGAGATATGTTAGTTTTTACAGTTGAATAAGGACAATTAACAATGTGGAGATAGTCTGAGGAACAAACATTGTCTCTGGCTCTCCTATTCAGTTTCACTTGAATACTATTTAGGTTGATGTTAGGACGTGCTAGAGGTTACAAGTACTACGATCAGGGAGTCACCATTAAGATTGCTCGGAGACCAACACTGACGAGGGTGGATTAATACGAATATAAAAGAAAGATAAGAAAACAGGATATTTTCAACGATGCGGTGAGGGTGAAAGATTATGGAAGTGGGATTATTATTTCGGAGGGCAGAAAAAATAGCGCAATGCCTTGATAAATGAAAACTGCTGTTTATGGGACGTTTTACAACACTTCATACACTAGAGTAAGTTCAAAATATTTCACTTTGAGGTGTTCAACAAATTGGATTCGTTCATAAATTTTACGATGTCATGCTCAACGAACAGGATTAGTTCATAATATTCACTTTTACCTTGCTCAATAGACATGATTGGCTCACAAATTTCACCTTAGCTTGCCTCAACCGAATTAGAGAGGTTCTACCGATGTTTCACTTAACGCTAACAGAATTGCTTATGAACGTCGATCCCCACCTCATACTGTCGACCATTTTACTCTATGGACCTGTTTAGAAAGTATGTTCGAGAAATTCTTTTTATGTTACTTAATGAACTTTACTGTCATACATTTAAGGCGAATAAGGTTTTTATGTTTGTTTAAAAAATGTTGTCTTCCCTTGCCTTTAGTTAAAAACTCCGCGGGATTCCAATCTTTGTTTATATCATTGTGTTAGACAGCAGCCACAGTCAGTTATGTGGCAAGAATTTAGTGTGATTGAAAAAGATTTTTTTTCTGCATAGGTAAATACTGAACCGCAAAATTTTGTTTGGTGTCCTTGTGTGTGCCAGTTTTGTTGTTTCATGATGTTATCCTATGTTACAAATAGTATATAGTGATTGTTGTCAGTGCATTTGGAGTAAAAAATGTAAGTGTTTCCGTGCTTTATTACAGCTTAAATTTGAATATTTTAAAAACATTTTTCACAGCTCCTAAGACATCTGAGTTTGCGTTTTCAAAATGTCTGGTATTTATGGAAATGTCGTGTGAAAATTCAGAAAATTGCATGGTTAACAATTGTGTTACAGTTTTTAGAAAACGCAGTTTGTACATAAAATCTGGAATTTTCAATAATGAAGTCTGACGTGCGTATCTTTATAATTGTATTAGTTTTTTTTTTCCTAAATTCATTCTGAAAGTTTAAATATTAGTCTTATTGCGATTACGCTGTATATAATAACTATTTTATAACGTTTAAAAAGTTGTAAAAATTTGTTAAAACAATTGCAGCAGTTTATGAATATTTTATTAAGATCATTTATGTGACTAAGTATTTGTTTTAAGCCTTTCCATAATATTTGTCTGACATGGGGAACAGGACGCATGACTTTTTGCACTGCAGGAGTTGATGCACTCTTGTTCTTGTATTTGGAAGAATAAATATAACTCGTGTACTGACAATGTTGTGTTGGATTTATTGCCCCTTTTAAATTATTCTAATTTATGCTCCCTTTCATGTTTGTTCTCCCCTTGTCACCTATTTAGAGAATCATTGTTTGGATACCCTCTGTTTCATATAAGCTCTGTTAACCCAAAAATATGTTCACACAAGACTTGAAGCTGCAGGGACTTGGACCATGTTGGTGTGCACAAGTGGAACTTTTATTTATAGCATAAGCCTGATAAAGCCCGGTGTTTGTAGTAAAAATAAACTAGCCAGGTCTACCATTTCCCAAAATGTATATGTAAAACTCTATGGTTTCTATGTGGTGTGATCATGGGTCTACATCAAATTTTAAACTGAATTTTTAAGCAACTTCCTCCCTGACTTTCTCAAATCAGCAACACTGGTTTTCTCTGTTTCCATTGAGAAATCATATGTTCAAAAGTTTTCATGTTCACTTGAATTAAAGTAAGGGCATGCTCTCGTATGTGTCGACTGATAATCATGTATATCAAGAAATCTGGGGCAGTTGTTTTCTGTGACCATATTACTAGCATATTAATGTTATTGTCGAACATAGAATCGGACATCATTTGCACTTGGCCAAACGCCATAGCGTGCTCAGTTTCCCTCAGTATATGTCGAAGTAGTGTGAATGCTAAACTGTTCCTGTGCTGCTGGTCATATGAACACGATGGAATGCATCCTCTGTCATAACGTTTCCATCTTGCTATGAGCTTAAGTTTGATGCCAAATTCCAACAGTGTTAGAACCTGATGATTATCTATTGCTTTCGTGTCCATTCTCTAATCAGGCATTCATTAATTGTCCTCAGTATCTCTCCTCCTTATCCATGTCGCGTGGCCACTATGGATGCTCTTGATACTAGTCTGTTTGGCTCTCTAATTACATGTATACCTGCATATTAACTAGTAGTTGTGGTGGAGTGGATTCAGCTAAAGATGAGCCAAAATAATTATATAAATATGTGCGTTAATTATATTTGCTGTCCTTCATTAGAAAGCAAAAAGATGTGCCAAAAAATATAATTATTGGTAATCAATAGGTGCTGCAAATATTTGTTCATTTAAATTACGTTTGGTTTTTTTTTTTTGGCTCAGATGTCTGTGACTGAAAAGAGATAGCACCCGCCCCCCCCCCCCCCTATGCTAATGTGAAAATCAAATAGACAGTTAGTATGCCTGACTAGATTTGTTGCTAGTGTCTAGCCAAAAAAGCTGAAATCAATTTAAGAAAGTATGTAAATAGGAATGTGTTTGGCAAGTGTGTTTTTTTATGTATCGCTTTGGTGGTGATGCTGATGGATAAAAGGCGGCAAATAAAGTAAGGCTTTTGTGTGAACAAAAAGTTTGGTGTCCATAAAACCCCTGAGAGTATGATATTTTAGGTAATGTTTCAGAATATTGTTGTTGTTGCTGTTTAAACTTGGACCGTCTGAGCTCCTGCTCTCTTTAGCAGCCAATACGCAAGTTGAAGACTCCTTGTAGATCTAGGCTTTTTCCTGTGGCGTTTTTCGCCATTCCAAACTGTGACACATGAGTTGGTCATGGCTCCGAGTTCT
Source organism: Oreohelix idahoensis (assembly GCA_024509875.1). Classification (NCBI taxonomy): domain Eukaryota; kingdom Metazoa; phylum Mollusca; class Gastropoda; order Stylommatophora; family Oreohelicidae; genus Oreohelix; species Oreohelix idahoensis. The sequence continues at coordinate 4,210 of JAMPIV010011091.1, read as the reverse complement.
CAGCTTGGCTATTTTGTGCAGTTTAAAGGATCGTCCAACTGATCCAAGCTTAGGAGTAAGAAGATATTGGCATACTGTGTATTCACGCCATCCCAGGGGGCTCCGTCAATTATGCTGAGCTTAAAATAACTGTGCTCTTGCGATCTGGTTCGTATGGCTACTCCCAAAGGAATTGTCACGTCCTAGCCCACAGAGCCATTCTGCTCAGCTTCCCACCTGCTTTCACCTGGGTCCACAGATGAGATCCTCCTGGCAATGCCAGTCAACCAGGTGATGTGTGTGCAAAGAATTACGTTCTGGGGGCTCCGGGTGACTTCTCCAAGCTTTACTCATGCAATGTTGGGTCCCACGCAAAACAAGTTTCACCATCAGGGGTATTCCCTGAAGTGAGTGGATGGATTTCAAGAAGTCAGTAAGGGTGGTCTGAGTAATATAGCTCGCTACTCAGTACAGGTGTTTCACTTGCCACATATATATATATATATTGTAGCATTATACATAGCTGAGTGGTCTATGCAGGATGACTCCCAGATATGCCTCCATGCATATTTAAGAATGTAAATATAATCGATCTAGGATGACATACTAGATCATACAATAAAATATACTGTGACATGAGAAATAAGAGTTGAATTATTTTAAAGTATACTTACTTGTAGTTAACTTGTACATGTAGTTGCTCCTGGGGCTAACTGAGGTGAAGTAAGTGCTCAAGTGTTCAAATAAGTCATGAATTTCATTCAACTGTGTTAGACCATCTTGTTTTTGTCAGGGAGAGAAGAATGGTACTTACTAGACACATCAAGTTTTAATCTTGAGAAATCTATCAGTATTTACTGTAATTTATGCCCCCCGCCCCCCCCCCATCAATGGTCTTTAATTTCATTAGTGTACTCCTTCATCTGTCCATTCATAAAGCACTTCCAATGACCAAAGCCACGTGCTGCTTCTGACTGTAAGCCATATGTACTTCTGTCTTCTACAAGTCTCAGATCGTTCTACTTGAATATTTTCAAAGGAAAGCAGGGGTCCGCTTCAGGCTATTTGCATCATCTAAAGAGTTTCGATCTGAAATCGCGGATCCTAGTGGGGGTTTTGTAGCTATATGTGCTTTTCTCTTGTTCTCAATTTGCTGGGCATCTTCTGAAGCTACATAGTCAAATTTTGAAGTAAATAAAGTATTTTTCGTCCAAGACAAATATTACATGAGACTTGGAGCATCTCAACTCATTAGGTAGATTGTTCCTGTGTTGTGTTACTAATGAGATAATATGAAGAAATACTCAAATCGCTGTTTATGTTATTGTACTCACATTAAAAAAAATTTCTTCACAGGAATACGTTTATGATAGAAATTTTTAGTCTGCTAATGCGCATGGTTCATTTCCATTGTATGATCAAGACCATTGTGCACCTCCTTACGGAGCATGGAGCCCACAAAACGCGAGCTGGAACTCCTTGAGGAGCTGTACCAGACACAAGCTCTGTAGTGGCAGTGATTTTCTGTGGCAGTTGTATTGTACAAGATGAGATTGCTCCAGCTACGAGTAGCAACATTATGAGGACGTGCCCGGGAAGCAGTAGTATTCTCATTTTGTTTCTTCAGTGAGCGGGGAGTGAAACTTCTTTTACATACGTACTGATAGCGCCAAAATATTGTTACACAGTGAGAGGTACATTCATGAGCAAAAATATTGTTCACAGTGAGTGAGGAACATTCATGAACAAAATGTTATGTCTGCTAGATGAATGCTCATTTCTGGAAAAGCTGATATATTTCATTTTTCAAGGCAGCATAATTAAGCTAGCTCCAATGTGAATTATAGATGTTAAGTATGTATATAGAAATATTGGCATAGTTGGACTAGAGTAAATATCAATGATATAAGTTGGCAAGGGATGTCTCGATATTATGGCAAAAATTGCATTGATTTATCCCTTACAAATGTTGTATGTGTATTTCCATATTAACAAATAAATTGTTGCCTTTGTGCTATAACGAAAGGAAACGGGGATAAAATAGTAAATTCTATGCAGGAGATGTTTTAATATCTCTTGTTGATGAATAGAAGATGCTTTATCGTTTTTGAAATTTTGCAGGGTTAGTTTATTAAGCTTGTTACTTTTTTAGTGTTTTTAAATTTCATACAAATTATTTTCCCATTACACTAGCTTTTATGAGTGTGGGTGTTTTTTCTAAATTGCACAGAGATGTGGAAACATGTGCGAGATTATCGTCTTGTTGTACAGCTTTAAAATACTGCCTTCTTTGAAAGAATTCATTCATGTACAGCACATAGTAGAAGTGGTAGGTTTCTTCTTAAGTAACATTTCTTTCCTTCAGCAAGCAAGTGTGGTTACCTTGTGGTATACTTCTTTCAGGCGTAAATAGACACTTGTATTGCAGCCATGCAGACGCACTATTGTTGGGAGAAAGCGCTTTTCAGGATAGAACATTGTTTCCCGAGATAACATTGGTTGTTATGTAGTTTTGAGGTTGACTTTCATGTAGAAACAAGGTATTGATGAGAAGATTGGTGATTAGTCTGTCAAGAAGTATATACAAATAAGGGAAGTGAATCTGTGCTAATGATTGATAGAAGCTCCGCAGGGTGTTGTATTGATTTTTTTGTTTCGATTTAGTGCATAGCATGCGATGTAACACAACATCTACAAATATGTGATTGGGTAGAATGTGTATAAACAGGCTCTAAGCAAAAGTTAATGAGCAGAATGTTAGAGAGAATAGGAACCCTTTAAAAAAAATGCCTTTTTAATACAAATGAAAGGACGCAATGCGACAAGAGGAGGCAGTGGAGGTGAGGGCTGTGGCTAGAGATCGAGAGTCTTTTAGCCGGCGCGAGATAGTGACAGTGAGAGCGACGTTCTGCTAAAGGACATGCTACATGATGATGTATGATGATACAATAAAGTCCCCAACGTATTTCGTGTTCTTCGCACATGATAGTACAGTCTTATTGGTGGGAAGAAGTTCATGATCGTATGCAGAACTTTAAAGCATTTAATATTGCTGTTGGAGTCACGAGGTTGCGGGGAAGGCTTACTATTAAGGCTAATGAAACTTGAGCTTCAGGGTCCCCAACCCCAATTTGATCTATATATGTTTCCTGTCCCTATCCCAATACGTTTTTTCAAATAAATAGGTTCCCTCAAGCGTTCAAGCACTTCAGGGCCCCCAATGTAGATCCCTGACCACTGAATTGGCGCAGTACTGCTAGTTCCTGTATCCCTTTTTATCAAAATTCATGTAATTATTTTTTTCCAAATTTATTAAGTTACTTTTTTAAAATTCAATTGCTTTTTTGTGGTCGCGGTGGGGGCGAAAGTAGAGAATGGGGTTATAATGTGCAGGAGTGCTGTACATGAAGAAATGTTTTAGACGTGAAGTTGTGTCTTGCCTTGTGCTTGTATGGTTATTGATTGCTGTGGTTAACTTTACACTTTGATTGTGTGCGGGGTTGCTCTGGTTTGATATTTCATCGTTATCTGTTTGTTGTTTGATAAATTAACCAAGTTTTTGTGAATTTCGACGCCTGACGTTATATATAAATAGTATGTGTATTGACATGCAATGTCATGTTTCGTTGAGACCAAGTTCTTGTCGATTGTCCTTGAAATCATGTTAGACATGTATTTTATGTTGAAGATTCTAATTAAAATTGAAAATCTGAATTAGGGAAGCTTTTCATAAAAAAAACAGTAAAAATTAGTGCTGTCTTCTTCTGTCTTAGATCCGATAACACATCGTACCGTCAAAGCCGTGTCAGTGGCCCATCAGCGCCTAGTGGCGTTCTTGTAAATGAGCAACAAACAAATTGATTCACTTTTGCTTCAATGGGGGCATGCCTTGCAATACAGTGTAAACGGCCCAGAGCTGTTCATTCGTTGCATCTAGCCTCCACTAGTCCCTCCCGCCAGGGTGTTTTTAGGATCGGCGCCTGTCTATTTCGTTTTCCTTCAGGGTCCAAGTAGCAAAGCTGTTCTTGTGATAGGCTGGGTGCTCTTCTGAGTAGACTATGGGCCACCCAGGCTCCGATGACGTGCGTATGCCAGCTATGACTGGAGAGATGATGTTCCTCCTGCTTGCTAGGGCACCGAGTTAAAGCAGGATCTTGGGTGGAGAATTGTATTCAGGCCAAATAGATGCGGAATGGAAATTTTTCTTAGGCATGTTTGTGAAAAGAGACCA
>JAMPIV010011090.1:422500-491969 GCA_024509875.1 Oreohelix idahoensis | reverse complement strand
TAAGTTTAGTATTAAGTTGTTAATACCTATCTAAATTAACCAATTTAAACAATAATGTAGTATGTGATGTATCCACATAATTATTAACTATATAATATAATAGTTACATACAATAACATTATCTAAGAATCATGTGAGTTCTTATTTTTTTTCTTCTTTAATTTTTTATCCAAATTTCATTTTTTTTTCAATATTTATCTCACTTTCATTTTAATTTCCATTATTGTAACGACTTAATTAAAATTAATTAAAGTTGGATAAGATGATCCATACGTAGGCTTGATCCTTGTGAATTCCAATTAACAAACAAATGTTTAAGTGTTTCAGTTCATAAGTATCGACGTTATTATCAATAGTTCATGTCGCATACTGAGTTACTTTGATAGTGTTTTCTATTATGTTCACTTGATGCCCGGAAATGTGTCCAATAGTTTTATTAGTAAAGGATATCCAGCAAAGTCCTGGCGTAAATACGTACATAGAGTCAATTGATTTCATTCATTTCGTATATAAAGTCTTTAGTAAGCAGATACTTGTATTGTAGACAATAGTTCATGTCTATATAGAACAGCCATTATAGTGCTATTTATTTTGTGTAAGTATCTACGACGTTAATATAGTTCAGGACTCGACATCAGTAGGGTTTCGAGATAGAGTATCTGCCAGGACGTTATCTGCTCCTGTGATGTACTCGATTGAGAAGTCAAAAGGTTGAAGGAGAATAGCGAATCTGGTGAGCTTTGGACTTTTATGATTCGCCCGTCGTAGTGATGCTACGGCTTTCTGGTCTGTCTGTACTATGAACGGGGCTCCCAGCAGGAACTTTTCCAACTTCGTTATTGCCCACACCACTGCTAAAAGTTCGCGGTCGACAGTTGAATATTTGACTTCTGGTGGTTTCAGTTTCCGTGAGACGTACAAGTTTGGATGGAGGATGTCGTCATGATATTGGAGCAAACATGCGCCAATGCCGTAGTTACTCGCATCTGTGCGGAGAATAAACTTTTTGGAAGCATCAGTTAGTCTCAAGATTGGTGGGTTTGAAAATATGTTAATAATATTAAGGAAAACATTATTACACTCACTAGTCCATGTCACCTTCACTGGCATGTCCTTCTTTAATAATGAGGACAAGACAGCCGTGATAGATGACAAGTTAGGTACGAATCTACTGTAATATTGGACTAGACCTAACAAGCTTCTAACCTGTTTCTTCGTTTGAGGAACGGAAATGTTTAAAATTTTAGAAACCGTACTGGGTAGTGTTCGGATATATCCTGCTCCAATAATGTGACCCAAAAAAGTTATTTCATGAAATGCTACTTGTAATTTTGTGGGTTTAGCAGTTAAATTGTTCCTTCTTAATGTGTCCAAAACGTTTTCAAGACCCAAAAAATGTTCCTCAAAAGATGAACTAAATAAGCATATGTCGTCTATGTATGTAATAATGTCTGGTCTACCTGAAAAAATGTGTCGCATCATGCGAACAAAGGTAGCTGGAGCGTTAACAAGCCCAAAAGGCATAACATTCCACTGGTATAGACCTTGCGGAGTGGAAAACGCTGTGTAGTATTTAGCTTTTTCGGTTAGTGGTATCTGCCAATAACCTTTAGTTAAGTCTATCTTAGTGAATATAGTTGCAGTCGATAGACGTGGCAGTAAGTCGTCGAGAAGTGGATGTGGTTCGCTATCAACTATCGTTTGTGCATTTAATTTTCTATAGTCGACGCATAGTCTAATGTTATTGTCCTTCTTTCGGACAATAACTAATGGAGAAGAAAATGGGGAATTACTAGTTTCAATAATTCCTAAAGATAACATCTGTTCAAGTTCCTTAGTAGTTTTAGTAAGAAAGTGTAGAGGAACAGAATATGGATGTACCCGAATTGGAGTATCATCGTTAAGAGTGATGTCATGACTAATGACTGATGTGCGACCTGGAACGTCGGTCAACACATCTGGATAAGATTGTAGAAGTTCAGCAATCTGTTGATGCTGTTGCGGTGTAACCGACGAAGAGATGGTTACGTCCCGCCAAGATTCACTAGGCTGTACTACAGGTACAGGTAAAGCTAACTGTACCTCAGGAAAAGAAGATTCTTCTTCCTGGATAACAGACAAATTAGAATAGTGACATCTAGGTACGACAGTGTCATCTAGTTCATGAAAAATAGCTTGTAGATGTTCAGGTCGAGTATGAAATTGTTTGAGCATATTTATGTGGAATATTTTATGATGTCCCTTAATGTCCAGGACATAATCAACATCAGAAATCTTATTGATAACCTGGTATGGGCCGTTCCACGAGATGAGTAGTTTATTATTGTTATGTGGCAATAACACATAAGCTTGATCTCCTGGAAATAATTGACGTAATCGTCTACTACTGTTTTGGAAAGTTCTAGCTTTTTCTTTAGCAGCCTCAGATGACGCTGTTGCCATTTTGCAGGCATCAATAATGTTATTCCGGAGATTAATTACGTATTCATAGGATGACTGGGTATCCTGAGTCATCTCGGAGTCAATCAATAAGTCTTTTATTAGTCCCATAGGACCTCTTGGTGGAGCGCCAAAGACTAATTGAAACGGAGAGAAGCCAGTTTGTTCATGTGGCACCTCTCGATAAGCGAATAACACCGCTGGGAGTACTCTGTCCCAGTCCTGTGGATGGTTAACTGTAACTTTATGTAACATTTGTTTGAGTGTGCGGTTAAGTCTTTCTACAGCCCCATTACTCATTGGGTGATAAATGCTGCTGAGATTCCTATCGATATTCCAAGTCTTCATTACTTCTGTCATAGTCTCAGAAATAAATTGAGATCCATGATCTGACAAAAGTTTACTAGGAAAACCTACTCTAGAGAATATCAGGTGTAGTGCATCAGCTACATCTGTGGTGGTGGTTGTTTTCAATGGAATGGCTTCTGGCCATCGTGTGCATAAATCGATGCACGTGAGAATAAATCTATGTCCTCTGGCTGATGGTAAAAGTGGGCCAATAATATCAATGGCCATCTTGTCAAAGGGTCTCACAGATATGTCACAAGCCTGAATAGGCGCCATGTGAAAGGCTCCTCGTGCTTTCACTTCTTGGCATATCGTACAGGAGCGTACGTACTGTGAAATATCACGTGACACTCCTGGCCAAAAAAAAGAAGATAATGCTCGAGAACGTGTCCGAGTATATCCCATGTGACCTGCGCACTTAGAATCATGTGCGTGTTGAAGTATGTAACGTCTAAAAGGAAAAGGTACCATGACCTGTTGTGTTACATGAGTTTTATCCATAAAACATCTTAGTAGAATGTCATTTTTAATAATAAACCAATGACTATTATTATTGTTCATAGCAAGATTGCCAACTTTGTCTACCAGTGCAAAAAATGTTGTTAATGACCTGTCTTCCTTCTGTTTTGCAGCAAAGGATACTCGGTCAATAGCAGAATGAACCTCGATACTTTCATGTTTGTCTGTTTCCTTGTTTTCAGTGTCCATAGTCTCTAATTGTTTCGTATGTGCTCTGGTTATTACTGCATTTCCGATGCATAGATTATTTTTTCCCCATTCAATAATCTCTTCTGGTGTGCAATCTTTACTTCCGTGTATGCATCCCACCATAAGGTCGGCAATTGGGTTTCTTAACATGCATGCTTTAACGTTGCCTGTGAAAAAAGGTGTATCAATATGTATAATAGCAGTTGGATAACATTCTATGGTTCCACCAAAGGTCATGCACCTGACATGTTCCCCAGTTGCACAATTTGGATGAACAAGTGCCTGACGGATTCCAATCGTTGTCGATCCAGAATCTCTTAAAACTGAGACGACGGATCCATTAACTTTTCCTCTGTTGAAGATCAGCGAGCCTGTTCCGTCATTGACTGCCAGACTGACTTCTGGTAGAATGTGTCCGCAGTTCAGAACTGTCTCTTTAGCCTTCTGAAATATAAGATTACATTTTGGGCAACTATTTGCCACGTTATAATTCATTGCAAAACAAGTAGACGAGGACTGTATTTTGTTATTAGTAGGTGAACTCTGAACCCCAGGGGTTGTAGCAGTAGTAACGGCTGCCCCTGTATTATGATTATAATTTGTCGATCTACGAGAATGAGAACGATGACGAGAATAATCAGTTGAATTATTACGTTGTCCTCTATTGTAACTGTTATCTCGATGTCTCGAGTTATAATTATCGCTGTTGTTCCAATTGTTACCGTTATTATCATTATATGAACGATTATAACTTGAGTTACGTGGATTACTGTTGTATCTGGACTGAGGTGAATAATTTCTGTTTTGTGGTCTTCCTCTATTAAAGTTATTGTTAAAGCTATTACGTCCTTTATGAAAATTAATGTCATAGTTTCCCTTGAACCTACCTCTGTCCACACTGTGTGTTCTAGGTTTGTTATTACTATGATATGCCATATTGGAGGCTACAGGAAGTGGTTCTCTTATTAACGAGCCAGAAATGTTAGCATTCGGATGAGCGGTGCAGTAATTTAAAGAAATTTTTTCTAACTCATCAATAGTTTCTGGTTTCCGTTCTTGCAGATAAGCAAAGAACGGTGGGCTGACAGAAGATAACACCTTATCCCTCAATAACAAATCGACTAACTTGTCGTAAGATTTGTTGACACCTGCTAGTTCAACCCATCTGTTAAAAGTATTGCGTATGTTAGCAATAAAACCTGAAAAGTCTTTATTATTATCTGGCAACAAACTTTTGAAACGTAATCTACATGCCTCTTCGTTCAAATGGAACCGACGTAATAACAAAGTCTTAATGGCCTCATAGTCTGTGGCTAATGTCGGATCAATATTTTGTGCTGCACTTGCAGGTTCGCCATCCAGAAATTCCTTGAGTTTAAGTGCCCATGCTGTTTTGTCAAGGTTATTGACTTTACATATATCCTCAAAGCGCGCCAGCCATGATGACAAATCGTCCACGTGTAACTTGAACGGTGGTAGCTTAAAGTAATAATTGCCCTTAAGTCGGTTGGAAGAAGATCCCGATTGAGCATTATCATTTTGGCTTGCTGCAGCACCCTGCGAATTAAGTTTTGCTGTTTCCAATTTAAGCCGTTGCAATTCCATTTCTTGCTGCAGTATGATTTCCTGTCGTTTCAATTTATTCTCTTCTTCAATCCGTAGGATTTCATCTCTTGCCATCTTTCTTTCTTCTTCTTGTCTTAATTCTTCTTTCTCTGCCTTAGCAATAGCTTTCTTTTCAGCCTCTTTTCTTTCAAGTTCTTCCATCTCTGCCTTAGCAATAGCTTTCCTTTCAGCCTCTTTTCTTTCAAGTTCTTCCATCTCTGCCTTATATTTCGCAAGTTGTTGTTCCGCAAATTCCAGGAGTGCATCTCCCTTTTTGTTACAATCTTTTCCAATTTTAATGAAATGATCCAAGGTAAGCATTCTTGAAGTTGATTTATTTAAGTATTCAATTACTTATGTCTAGTAATCACCACTAGAATCTATGTCGATAATTCTAATTACTCAACGAATGAATAATCAATATAAGAAATTGCAATATTCCTGTACTGTTATTTATAAGTTCCACAAATCTATAATATTTTGTAAAAATATTATATATATATCAACTAATATCTATCATAAATAGTTATGATAGTTAGTTATATAAGGTGCTGAAATTATATCATGCACTTAATATTAGTATTCAATAATTATGGGTTATATCCCTAAACAATTAGGTTATGTAATCTTAATAGTTACTAAGTTCACAATGTAGTACTGAGAAAATGTACTAATTAACATTTAATATGTCTTAATATGTTATAAAGTTATAATAATTAATCATGGTATATTATGCCATAATCATGAGCTATAAAGTGCATTGCCCATTTCTTGGACCACCACTGCAAATAGGTGCAAAGTCCCTAATTCCTCCTTAAAAGTCATAAAAATTTAATCATATTCATCTACACTATTATTAATGAAGAAATTATAGCATTAATATTAAATTATAGAAGGATGAAATGAAGACAAACAATACAATGTGTTAACCAAGGATTACAGAACAGTATTACCATACGACAAGACATTTTCACAATAAAAAATGCATTTATAACTAAGTGGTATAAAACGGAAGTGAGAGATTAAGAATGAACTGAATAGAAAACTAACCTGCGTACACAAAAATTAGTGACGTATACATGGACTCATTGACGATTGTACAAAAAATATAAACTGAATGATAGTAAGGTCAGAAAAAACACGATAGGTTACAAACATTGTTACAAAACTGAATAAAAATTAGAACAAAACACACTAGAATACCCCAATTATAACTAGACTGGACATCTAACATGCAAGGTCAATTAATTGCAATTACGAACGAACGAAAATCATCGGAAGGTCGTCGATGGGTTCTTCGTTAAAAGCAATTAACTAACGGCCTTAAGGAACATTCAGAATGAATATCGGCATCCTCAGAGCCATGTTATTCATTCCAAACCGCCGCCCATCCATACCCACGAATAAGGGACAACATCAACGGAAAAAACAGATATAACATTCATTCATTCATAACCCTCCACTCCCAAAGGAGCATAGGCCTTCAACAAACACATGCCAAGTCCTCCTGTCACGTGCCATCATCTCAAGTTCTTTCCATGTTCTCCTCATCATTTTCACCTCTGTTTCCAACTCTCTTCTCCATGTACTTCTTGGTCTTCCTCTGCCTCTCTTGCCCTGGGGGTTCCAGAACAAGGACTGCCTTGTAATGCTATCAACAGGCTTCCTCAGTGTGTGTCCCATCCATCGCCATCGTCTTCCTCTCATCTCTTGTTCCACTGGCACTTGTCCAGCTCTTGTCACCAGTTCCACATTGGTAACCTTGTCATACCATTTTAATCCCTCTATTCTACGCAAGCACCCATTTATGAAAGTCTGTAGCTTTTTGGTTGTTGTCTTTGTTGTTCTCCATGTCTCTGAGCCATACAATAGGACTGACTTCACATTTGAGTTGAAGATTCTTATTTTCGTGTTGGATCCTATTTCTCTTGATCTCCATATATTTCCCAATGCAATGAAAGCTCCTCTTGCCTTTTGTATTCTTATTTTGATATCGCTGTCTGTCCCTCCAACTTTATCTATATTACTGCCAAGATATGTGTATGATTCTACATCTTGTATTGGTGTTTCTTCAAGTTCAACCCTGTTTTCATTACCTGCATTTATTCGCATTATTTTTTGTCTTTTCCCTGTGTATTTTCAGACCCAATTGCTGTGACCTCTCATCGAGTGTTTCCAATTTGTCCTGCATCTGATTACGGTTATGGGACAGGAGAGCCAAATCATCAGCAAAATCCAGATCATCCAACTGCTTAGTCAGAGTCCACTGGATTCCATTTCTGTTGTGTGTTGTCGATGATCTCATAACCCAATCTATTGCCAGCAAGAAAAGAAATGGAGACAAGAGGCATCCCTGTCGCACTCCTGTTCTGATCCCAAATGGTTCTGTAAGCTGTCCTTCATGAAGAACTCTGCACATCATGTCTTCATAGGTTTTCTTTATTAAATTAATGATCTTCAGGGGAACTCCATAATGCCTCATCAATTTCCAAAGTGATTCTCTGTCCACACTGTCAAATGCTTTTTCGTAGTCCACAAATCCGATGTATAGTGGTGAATTCCATTCCAGACTTTGTTCAACTATTATTCTCAAAGTGGCTATCTGGTCTGTACATGATCTGTTTTGTCGAAAACCTGCTTGTTCATCTCTCAATTTCTTGTCTATGGACTCCTTTAATCTCTCAAGGATAATCCTGTTCAATACCTTTCCTGGCACTGATAGTAACATTATTCCTCTATAATTTGTGCACTCTTGTAGATTTCCCTTCTTAGGCAACTTAACCAGATATCCTTCCTTCCATTCTGCTGGTATCTCTTCTTTTTCCCAGACTTTACCAAGTAATTTATATAACATCTCTGTAGCCGTGTCGATATCTGCTTTGATGGCCTCTGCTGGAATGCCATCAGGTCCAGACGCTTTTCCATCTCTTAGAAGCTTTATGGCTTTCTTTATTTCTTCCTTCGTTGGTCTTTCACCGTTAATTTGTAGCTCTTCTTCTGCTGGCTGGATGTCCGGCGGGTTTTGTGGAGCTGGTCTATTGAGAAGGTCCCCAAAATATTCTGTCCACCTCTTCATTTGCTCTTGTATATTGCTGAGCAGTTTCCCATTCTTATCTTTTATGAGGCAACTTGTTTGCTTGTATTTCCCTGTTAGCTTCTTTGTGCTGCTATACAGTTCTCTCATATTTCCTTTGGCTGCAGCATCTTCTGCCTCTCTTGCCAACTCCTCAATATACTTCCTCTTGTCTCTTTTGATACTTCTTTTTACTTCTTTGTTTGCTTCTGTGTACACTTCTTGAGCCTTGGCTTTGGAACTTCTGGTTTTGCTTGTGTTTAACTCTGCTTTCTTGTTTTTTCTATCTTTTATCTTATTGATGGTTTCTGTTGTTATCCATGCTTTTTGTTGTCTTTCCCTTTTCCCCAGTATTTCTTCACATGTCTCCTTCCATACCGTTTTGACCTGCTGCCAATAGTCTTCTGTATTCTCTACATCTTCCAACTGTTGGAGCACTTGGAATTTGTTGGATACTGTGACCGCAAATTTGTCGCTTGTTTCTTGATTTCTTAGCTGTCCTACATTAAACTGTTGTCTATAATTTTGCATTGTTGCATATCTCTTGAGTTTCATTTTTACTTTGGCTATCAGAAGATGGTGATCTGATGCCACATCTGCTCCTCTATATACCTTTACATCCTGCAATGATGATCTAAACTTCTTCTTTATGCATATATGATCGATCTGATTTTCTGTTCTATGGTCTGGTGATATCCATGTTGCCTTGTGTATTCTCTTATGTGGAAACATGCTTCCTCCTATAGCCAGTTGATTTGAAGCACAGAAGTTTGCGAATAGTTCTCCATTTTCATTCATTACTCCTAGCCCATGTTTTCCCATGACTTCTTCAAATCCGGTATTGACTGTACCTATCTTTGCATTCATGTCACCCATCAAAATTGTGATGTCTCTTCTTTTTTACTTTATCCATAATTTCCTGTAGTTTAGTATAAAATGCTTCTTTCACAGACTCTTCTTTGTCATTAGTTGGTGCATAACATTGGATGATATTGACATGAATTTTCTTTTTAGCTGTTTTGAAAATAGCTGTTATTATTCTGGGTCCCACAGCTTCCCATTCAATGAGTGCTTTCTGTGCTTCTTTAGATAACTTAAGAGCTACCCCTTCACTGTGGTGTGAACTTTCGTCTTCGTGTCCTGAGGACAGCACCAATTCACCTGTGATGAGTTTCTTCCTGTCTACCCCCTTCCACTTTGTTTCACACATTCCCAGAACCTCGATTTTGTATTCCCTCATTTCTGCTGCTACTTGTGCCACTTTCCCTTGTTCGTTCAATGTCCGAACATTCCAGGTGCCAAATCTGGAAGTTCTCCTAGAAGAAAGAAGGTTAGTCAGCAACACAGACTCCTTTCGGCTTTCTCTGTGTTGCATCATACGCCTCCCCGCGAGAGGACCTTCCCCTGTCTTGGATGGCTGTGTTTTATTTTCTTTATTTGACTTGTCCATATTTGTTGAAGTTTTTTGTGGTTTAAATTTTTTTTTTACAGGATGGGGTAACCGGCCCCATGCCCAACCCTCCTTAGTCGCCTTCTACGACATGCTTGGCAGGGGACAGTGTTACTATTCTTTGCTCCCCTTTCGGGCCCCGGTAACACACGGGTGAGATATAACATAGATATATAATAAATAGAGAGGACATGCCTGCACTGCGAAATGGACTTAGTATTGTGTTATATGACGGACAATCGTCCTAAGTCTAAACTTATCTTTAAAAGGCTCCGGCGATGTCAAGTTCATCAACGGACTAGATCAATGCCTAGTACTGTTTGCTCTTGATTGGTTGATAACCGTATTCAATCGTCTGGTCTTCTTGATCATGTAAATCTTCATCAACTTGGAATGCGTTGACGGTTGTACTTTCAAAGCGCGGCATCTACGCATGATGTAGTGACGTCAGATTGGCATTTCGTAGTCATGCGTTGAACGTCGTTTTTTATTCATCATGTGACTTTCTTGTAATAGTAAACAGTTTGTAAAAGTATGTAAACAAGAAAAAATTTTTCTTTTTTCTTTCGTTCAGCGATGGCCAACTAATTCTTTCTTTCGTTTCCCATCAATGGCCAACCAGTTGTTGCAGGGGGGCGGCCATCAGTTTTTACAGGCGGTTCGGTAAAATTAGCCCAACGGATTGTTGAGAGCTTGATAGTCAATCGTGTAGTCTGGGTTTACAGTTCATCTTCTTTAGGGCTTCGTGCCTTTGATGTTAAGTACGCGAATGTGGGTTTAAATTAACTTGAGACCATGATAATGATGATTGAATTCCCAAATGTTTATAGACTGGATAAGTCATGGCTAGAGTCCAAACAAACAATTTATTATACATTCTGTAGACATCGAACGTTGATCATGTATTACATCACAAATATAAATTAGGATCCTATGTTGAATTAGCTATCTTGCATATCAGTCCTTTGTCTCGTAATCTGAATTACTTTAGGCAGAACGACATAACTATATGCACGCGTGGTTGGAAAATCCAACGACCGACAGTGAGTTTATGCGTCTGGCACTAGTATTAATTAAAATGGACTGTTAATTCATCTCGACAAGGTTTAGTCAATTACTAACCTGTAACTTCATCTTTCTTCATCATAACAGTGGACTGACCCATGTCCATGAGAAAATACAATATAACCGTGTGGCTTTCCCTGCCCGACACTATAAGAATATAAAGACACGTCTTCTCCGTTTGACGGTCATTTGAAAAAGGGTCCCGTCTCTTGGTCACCGTGCGTGACTACCAACGCTGAAACGTCACAGCGTTCACTAGGCTAATAATACTTTTTACATTACATTAAACGTTGTAACCCCTAAAATCGCATGCTGCTAACCTCTAGCAGACAATGCCAATTAATCTACCATAACACTAGGGCCATCGCCAACTAACAATTTGAATTTCAAACACTAAATGCGGGGTAAGTCATATATGTGGCGAGTGCGCCGGAGAGGTTATTGATGTTACCAAACTAAGTGTACTCGGAGTGAGGTCAAGCTATGTAAGTCCCTGAGTCTAATTGTTGATGATGTGTTCTCAGGGTACCTATCCGCTACCTCTCTAAGATCTCACTCCGGAAAATATTTTATGATATTGTTATGTGTTTTATATGGCTACGTGTCTAGGGTAATGTGAGTATAGTGATAAGTACATAAAACAAACACAACTGTAACTCAATGAAATGGACTTAAGTAAGACTGGTGTTAAGTTTAGACAATTATTTTTACAATTTTATTTTCCTGTCCCTCAAATCTTTTTGGGGCCGGAAGGGTTAAAACTGAAAAGAAATGTATTTACATATAATAAATAAATAAGGTGGAATCTTTGTCCATATCTTGATAATAAACAAGTGTCACTGTAGGTGTATAACACAGACTGCTGTAGTAATGTCTAAAAGTGAGAGTCAATGGTGGGAAGGACTATTTTTGTCATCATACCTACAAATATGAAAGTTCACATGTGGAAATTTTCTTTTATTGAATGAGTGTTCAGCGCCCACGTAAGGGGACTTCACCTGATGTTTCTAATTGACGTAGGCTTCAGTAGATAATATATATTCAGCAGAAGGTCTTGCTTCAGGCCAAAAAATATGCAGCATACACTTTGTTGAGGCTTTCTCTTCCTCCAATTATGTCTTCACAAGGTTTCCTGTCACCAACTGGTAACAGGCAGTATAACCCGCAATCAATGAAATATTTCACACAAAAGTAAGATTAACTGGCAATCAATGGCACAGGTGCAGATCGCTGTCGCCCAGACCGCAAAGGCATTAGTCACACTGCTATGCGTCTGATCTTAATCTACGATGTTGAAATATTTTTCTCAAGTGGCAGCGTATTCTGGTAACGCGTTAGTTTTATCCCCTCTTTCCTAAACTATCATTAACCAATCAAACGAGCCAAGCAAATTTGACTGTTCAAAAAAGCGTCCCCTAAAATGTAACTTCCGAAGATTTTCAAAATTGAGCATTCCTCATTGTGTGTGTCCCACTTTTTCCTCTCTCCGTTTTTTCAAGGCGAGGTATCAAGTGGCTTGCTGCGAAACCTGCTAACTGTCTTTCTAAATATTGGTAAGGATAGACTGTGTGCGGGGTTTAAAAGGGGACGGGTAACTTATTTTGCGCTTGTCGTCAAAAGAAATTCAAATTTTGTTACTGAGTTACATAGAGACCGCTGCAAAACTGTTGTTATTTTTAGTTACAACCTCCACTAAATAATAGGGCGTGTGTGTATACGATTAGAGGAAGGGTACCCTTTTTTCAAATTATTGTGTTAGAAAAGTCAAGTATTGTCTAATTCTAAGCAGACGTTTGACCTTGCTCTTGGCAATTTTCAAATATAGTAGTGGGGTTTATTAGTGTTGAAAATTAAATGTGAACGACCGCTGTACGATTTAGCCATTAGAGAGAGAAGAAAATAAGTTGTCACCTCGTTCTATAGGGGAAGAGTAGAGGTGGATTTAACAGAAAAATAAAGCCTAAACTGTGTATTTGAAAAGAAACTTAGATAATGAAATGAAAGGGATGGTTTGAAGAAAACGATGATAGTGATTACTATTATATCCTAAAGACTTTCTTTATAATAAATTATCTGGACTTAGAACATTTATTGCATTAATATTTTAGTTCACGGATAAGAGCACCATAAATTAAGAAAGATTACCAAGATGAAAACTAAGACACATAAGTACAACAAAACTATGTAAGACGATAGAGGACAATCGCCTGTGTAATAATCACTTTTAATATTTAAAATCGCCCAAGTAATAACAGAGATATGGTAGAAATAAAAAATTGACGACAGACCGGACAGACTTCACTAATAACCTTTGAGTCAGTTTTGAAAATCTTCACCCAAAAGTCAAATCCGTTTGACTTGATTTGATTGGGTAAGGCTAGTTAGGAAAGGGGAGATGTCACAGAAGATTTGCCCGCTAACGCGAAACATATCCTTACACAGTAATATTAAAATCAAACTGGCCAACGCATTGATAAACACCCAAAATGTTTGGGGTTTTCAAAAATGAGTCAAATTCTGGACGCGTTGTTCCATTGGCTGGCAAGATTGATAATAGGAAAAGAATACAAGGCTAGAACGCCATTTATAAATTTATATTCGCAGTGCTAAGATGAGATCAGAAGGGGAGCTTGCCTGAATGTTTTACCTTCTGGACAACGGCAGTTTAACTTGTGCCATTATTCTGCTAGTCATCTTGTGTATTGTGTAACATATTTCATTGATTGCGGTAAGAGAAATGATTTATTAATATTCTTATTAATGTGTAGAGGCTAACCCAGATAGGGCGCCCACAAATTTTGTGTTGTGCGACATTGCTATTGTGGAAGCTTATGACATCCTAAGGGAGCATATGCATGCCTAAGCAGACTTTTGAAGCAGAAAACAAAAAAAAAGTAAATTGTGTTTGAATATTGCCATGCATAACAAAATATTTTGACTATAAGACCAGAAAGCCACTGGCAGTTTTCTACAGGCCACAATGTTCTAATAAACATTGAAAAAAAAAAATAAGATGTCATACTGCCAGAAGTAACACATTATTAAAAAAGAAACAGAACAGAGTGTACCCCAGCTGATGAAATAGAAAATAACCAAAGATTTAGGTGACAGAGGCGTTGAAGCATGTGGGAAGGAGAAGGTACCCACTGAGCAGGAAGCAGTCACATAACTTAGAGACGGTAGCTATTGATTAGCCTATGTTGCTGATCACCATGAATGGTTAATAATGATGTGAGTTGTTGGTTGTGGAGAAAATATATGGTGTATTTAGGGAGGCTTATTTCATTGATTGCGGGTTGAATCACCTATTTCAAACTGAGTCAAATACCTGGAGCTGCAGTACACGAGGCAACCTGCCTGGTGTTTACATTTCAAAAACCAAAGCTGTGGTTGCTGCCTCCAGACTACCCTGTTGTGAACGAGTGTGAAGTTTTACACCAGTCAACTACTTTCAACTGGAAACAAAGTTAAGCCCTATAGTTGCGGGCACCTGGGATTTCATTAAATATATTCTCCACCATTAGGACAATTAACTGTTCGTGTGAAATGATGAGAAGACCCGTCTCTCCCATTAGTGACATTGTGTAAGACACTATTTCGTCAGCAGGGAAGACCAGTATAGGAACATTTTAGTTAATAATTTAAAGGACAAAATGTCCCTATATATATATATAAAATATATATCTATATATCCACATTTCTTTGATTGGAACTTCTGTGCCAAAGAATTCACGGTTCAGGAAATTAAATTGTACATTAACTTTAAAAACTTTAAACTGTCTTACTTGAGTTATTACATTGAGTTAAGTTGTGTTTGTTTAAAGTTCATTCATAACATACACTTGCATTCTCTAGAACACCTAGCCTTTAATAAAATAAAATAGAACCAAAATATACACAGAGTGAGTGTCGTCGAAAAATTCTTAATACCTATATAATTAACAAATGTAATGAAGACCGAAAAATACAAAAAAAGAAGAATGGTGTAAGACCAGTGCTTACCATAGCGTTCGCTGTGTTGTAGAAACGCCATAAATGGCTTGACACCAGAAAGATAAACCCCTTTTTTTGCCTCCGGTCTGCATAAAACTACACGGCGTGTCTAAAAATAAAACTTGGTACTGTAGTTTCTTTGGAAACCTTGAGATACGCCAAAAACTGCTATTAATGAACCTAGATTATAATACTAGCATTTATTATTTCATTATATACACTACGTAACCTAAAAGACAGACGGGCTTAGAAGAGAGAGAGAGAGAGATGCACGGAGGAACGCATGCAATACTACCACGTCGTCTCGCGATTAAAAAGTGAACGCCAATCACACGCGAAAGGCATAAAGACCTGATTTTTTTCAAATAAACAGTATATAAAAAACACTAACGATACGAGGTATGGTTTTAAAAAACATGTTTAATGCTTATTGGGAAACCTGACATTCTACTGATTTATGTCTAAGCTCCTGACATTAGTCTGACAGTACAGAAGACATCCCATCGTATAGAAGTGAACGGGTGGTAAAAACAAATACACGGCTATCCTAGAATAATACATATTTTGAACGAAGCCACTTAGCCTCTTTAAAAGCATATCTTCGGGTTCCTTAAGACTTGCTGACAAAGAATATGTTATGTGTTACGCAAATGGTCTAGTACTTAATAAATTATAGCCAAAATACTATAGTGAGGTTGTCTGACAGCACACGATCATATTTGCTCATAATGGCTGTTTGAACAACACTGCTTTAGGGGAAAAGGAGGCCAACAAGTTAGATACGATTTGATTGGCTGTAGAAATACAAAAATGTAAGTGCGAAAAACCTGATTAGTCGGACTGCAAATACTAGTTGGTTGTTTATGGTTACGGTAGGATGGGTAAAGTTTTTTCAAAGGCTCTTGTAAACATGGTCTCATTGGGTAGAGAGTTCGATATAGTCAAATAGAAGCGTCAGTTCAGGGCCAGTTTTGAAAATAAACTTTATGAGAAGCCAGTGCGTTGAGAGCAAGCTAATATTTTTCTAAATAAAAGCCTGGGATAAGGCAGATCAAAATTGTGCCAGAATTCATCGCCAGTCAACGTACTAGTGTATATTTCCTTGAATTGTGGTAAGGCCAGACATATTTCCTACATATATATGTATATATATTACATGAAAATAGCAAATGAATTGAGAAATTGAGTCTGTACGTGTGAAGTTCAGTACCAAACAGAAGGCCAAGCCTAGATATTTGGTTCCACCATGTAAAAAGCCTTGTCAGAGAGGAGTATAAAGCTGCATTGGCATATATGGATTGCCATTTAGTAACATGACACCTATCTTATTGTAATAGAAGGAATTACAGCTGGAATTGGACAGAGGCGTTGTAACCATTAGGGAGAGGAATACTGGTATATTGTCACATGAGAAGCTAGTAGTTGGCATACAGCGCTGAACTCTGTGTTTGTAATGTCCTGTACTCAGTGTAGAAAATAGATATTATATATTAGTTATCTGAAGAAGGAGGTACAACCTTCTTATTTTCAGGGACCGTGGGTACTGAAGTATTAGAGCAGGCACCTGGTCTGAGTTTTGCTGGATCCAGAGGGCTGGCAGCAGACTCCTTGTCCAAGATATCGACCGGTGGTGTATCTCAAGATAACTGAGAAGCAAGCGAGCAGAGGAGGGGGTCAGTTTTCTGCCGCAGACACATGAGATAAGATTGTGTCAGCCAGAGCAGCTCACCCTTATATAACCCACCTTAAAATTTGACTGTAATACTAAAGCAAGAGGGGACAGTTATTGTTTTACAAATAAAAAGAATTGTGATCCCTTCAAGATTATTTCCACCCATATTAACAAACAACATGAAGTCGTGATGACAAAACAACAACATAGCTTTAAAAGCCAGTATTACCTCTTAATAAACTAGAGCACTACACTACACACATTATTGTAAATAATATTCTATGTCAGGACAAAGTGATTTCCTTGTATAAAGTTTTGTACATAACATTGTGTTTTTACATTGATTGTGATTCCTGATTCACTCTGTAGTTGGATCTGGATCAGAAAGATAATTACATATTTAAACATTGAACATGAAACTAATACAGGGTGTTAATTTAAAAAGTGTTGTGAATTTAAATTAATGTGTTTTTATGTCACTTACACTTCGATTCCGCGGATGAATCCATTTTACTGCGATTTATTCGTTGTTTGGGTAATAATAGATTGTTCTTGCTTCAGAATATCTATGGCCTGAATTTATGTGTATTGTTTGTCTGAGTAGGACGAGTCTGTCTTATATCTGTATATCTTTACATATCTAAGTCGAACTATATGTTCTGTTGTCTCTAGAGAGGTCAAAGGCTATTCGGCGGATGTGTCGCTAGAGTGTGGTGTGATTTGGCTTCGTCCCGATAGGGACTGTGTTTTCTATGTCGGCTTGTCGCCGGGAAAAAGTGATCTCAGTATTGCCAAGGAATGGCAGTTTCATATTTCTGATACCAAGGTAATAATAGACACTCTTATGAACTCTCGTACGAAGCCACCATTTTCGATAGGTACGATTTGAATGTCTAAGAGAATATGTTTGACTCGATGAAAAACGACTTCGATTCCTAGCAGCACTATACCCTGTAGAATGCAGTCAATTGTTCATGACCAAATCTACAGAGCAATGAAAGATTTAATGAATGACTAACTTTAGGACAGATTCATTATCTGTATCCAAACGTGAGTGACAGCTCACGAGTGAAGCCATCTTGGAACCAAAACATGTAGTGACTTTCAAGGAGAGAAAAGGGATGCCCGTATTATCGCTTGTTTAGTCCAGAGATCACTGCTACACATGAGAACCCGTTATTAGCGGTTCAATATTATTATATGAAAAAACTGTGCTGAACCTTATGTTAAAGAATCGTCGCTAAACGAGATTAGGTTTAGAAGCCATCTGAAATATTGTTTATAAGCTGACGTGCTCAGTCAGTGAAGTCAGATGATATATATGTATGGGCGATACTGAGTGCTTGGCTACTGACAGTTCTTGATACTATTATTCTACATGAGTGCCCATGTAACATTGCAAGACCATTTATCCACTGTACCATGATGTATTATGCCAACCTGTGATTTGTCACTATCTGTGCTGTCGAGTGTGTACGTCCAATTAAACTTTAGAAAAAGGTACACAGTCGTTGGTGTCGATGACTTCCAGCCATACATGAGTGTGAGAAAAGAACATTTGTCAACACCACGAACCCTTATTATCATTCGCACATTATACACTCAATCCATGTCTACACACCACTGCGTAGGTCAAGTTGACATTCCATACACTACAGTGGAGCAAACAACACCATAGAGATCTTATCAACTGATGATGATGATGATGTCTGCTTCCATCCACTTATATCTATCTTTTGGTGGATATCATTTACGGGAATAAAAAAAACCAACTTTATCAACTTTATCAACCTCACTCTGTAGACACTTAATATTTAACATCTGTAACATCTAAACCCACCACACTCTGACAAACATGTGATCACATTTTCATTCTCGCTTACCTAATAAGTGTTGACAACAGCTTGAACATATCTCCATGCTCCAGGTAACAGATTCAGTGTCGGTTCTTTTGGCAAAGTAAGCCCCAGTTCCACAAATGACTGATTAATCCTATTATTTGGTGAACGCTTACTTTGTTACTTATTATTATTGACTCTGTTCATGTCACAGCAATTAGTCCAGGTATGAAACACAACTTCGAGATCAAATGTCACAGCGTACAGTAGCTTGAAAAATATTCGATAGTGAAATAGAATGTCAGGTAGATACATCTTTTCTGGGTAACTCCTCGCCACAACACAGTGATCGGTAGTTGGAAATGTTATATTTTATAACTTCGCCACAGTGGGCTGAATGTACATAAAATTGGAAAATAAATCTAGGTCGCTAAATGTCCAGTTATTGTTATTCTTAGTGTCATATATTTGTCCGCTCTCTCTCTCTCTCTAAGTGAAACAAGAGGCCAACCCGGTCAACCTTGGAGACCCGATATATTTTACATAAGAATGTTTCTTCTTGTATTTGTTGGACTAGACTTACACCCTTTTCTCAGATTAAGGTGCAGGCCGCTGGTAGGTTTTGGGTTGTGACCCGTACTAGAATTATAGGAAGAAAAATGCAACATTTAACCACAATCAGTATTCTATTCTAAAAATAACCCGCCTAGAGGTATAATTTAATATCCACTCGGCTAGTAAATTTAAATTAGAAAAACACAAGTGTATATCTTATTTATCGTTTAACAAAAACCCCGTGAAATAAGCGCTAGTCATTTATAAAATTGCTCATAATGAATTAGAAATAAATATTTATTTCGTCAGTACTCATAATGAATAGTGCATTTACTAGTTGACCAAAATATCTCTTACTAGTTAATAGCAAGTAATTAAATTAAAAAGTTAGCTCTATGTTGTTTTAATTCGCTAGTCAATTAGCACAAGAATCCTAGTGAAATATCATGACGGACTTTAAAAATTAAATCACTCAACACAGAAAAATCTTAGTGAAATATAATGCCGGACTTAACAATTAAATCACTCAAGAGGCTATTATAAATATTTACCGCAACACAAAATGACTATCTCCAATCGAAAAAAACTAAGAAATTCCACTGTTATAATGGATCTAGAATATATATATATATATATATATGAATTAGAGAGAAAATCGCCAACGAGTGCGAGATATAACACCTTTGGGGAACTTCGTGGTCAGATTCTGAATGAAAGCTAAATTTGCCACTTTCGCCGCCCGCTAGACGTGGTCCCACGAGCAAATCGTCTCTTTGATCACGTCTCGTCCGCAGCTTAATTACATTCCGAACAAACGGATGTGTGGGGGGGAACTGTAATTATCTCCCCCTGACCAATGTAACTAACAAAAGTACGACTTTTGAATAATCGCCCTTGATTTTTGTCATAAGCTTATCTCCCCCTGTTCTCACTACGTGCATCATAGTCTGTTGTAAACATTACTAGTGCCTGATAGACATAGAGAAAAGAAAAAAAATAGGCGTGGCTACAATTATGAGTTTGACAGATATAAAAGTATGAAGGTTCTGTATTAACAAAACGTGCATAACTAATAAGGAAGCAAGGTGGAAGCAAAAACGTGTGGGTATATGTAATCTATTTACATAATCTGTCACAATCAGCAACAAATGCAACAGAAGATGGGGGTGGAAGAGTCTTCCCGAGCTTAAGCAATGGCACACAAAAAAAGATAGCAGTCGCAACAGGGACATTTTCAAGTAACTTCAGAGCAGAGGCAGAGGCCTTAAAAACTGCATCAGAAATTCTAATGACAGAAGAAAGCTCAGAGAGACCAGTAGCTATCTTCTCAGATGCGCTGTCAGTGATTACAACGCTGAAAAGTCAAAGTAATGCTGAACTGGATGACCTAAGAGTAACACTTCACAGACTATGTCAGCAATACAAAAGAGTCGTGATACAGTGGATCCCTTCTCACTGCAACATCCCTGGAAATGAAGAGGCTGACAGATTGGCAAAGGAAGAGGGAAAGCTTCCTCAACTTGACACAAACATAACTTAAGAGGAGGCCAAGAGTTTTATCAAGCGCAGATACAGGCACAAGTGGGAAGAAGAGCATCCAGGCCACAAAAAATGATCCGTATTACCAGCTCAGCAGAAGTGAACAAGTAGTAATCTTCAGACTTCGCACAGGTCATAACAGATTGAGATACCATCTATTCAACAAATTAAAGATAGGAACAACTGATGAGTGTGACTGTGGCACCGATAAAATGACTGCCGAACATCTGCTTCAAAGGTACCCAACATATGAGGAACAGAGAAAACGCATATGGCCATCACCAGTACCATTCCTGGAGAAAATCTACGGAGATATCAACAGCCTCAGGCTGACCACTGCTTTCTTTGAACTTATTCAAGTTGACATCTGAGGGTGAACTTTGAACTTATTCAAGTTGACATCTGAGGGTGAACTTTGAACATATTCAAGTTGACATCTGAGGGTGAACTTTGAACATATTCAAGTCGACATCTGAGGGTGAACGAAGAAGAAGAAGATATGTTCCGTAGCTAAGTCGTTAATTAGACATTTGTTATTTCAAACTTTATTTATTTGTCTCGTGAAATCCGGGGCTCTCTCAACAGACAAGTACTGCTACTCCCACAGGCATGTCGTAAAAGACGATTATATGAGGTTGTGTATGAGACTAGCAACCTCATCATGTAAAAGCCATCCCTACATAAACCTACAAGAGCAGGCTTTCTGCAAACAGCCGCAATGGTGGCTCCATACTTGGTAAGGAATAAAACATGGACATGAATTTTGACACTTTTTCTGTAGTTGTCTATTGAGTTGTAAGCGGTTGATAAGTGAGACACTTTTTCTGTAGTTGTCTACTGAGTTGTAAGCGGTTGATAAGTGAGACACTTTTTCTGTAGTTGTCTACTGAGTTGTAAGCGGTTGATAAGTGAGACACTTTTTCTGTAGTTGTCTACTGAGTTGTAAGCGGTTGATAAGTGAGACACTTTTTCTGTAGTTGTCTACTGAGTTGTAAGCGGTTGATAAGAGTTGAAGCGTTGAGACACTTTTTCTGTAGTTGTCTACTGAGTTGTAAGCGGTTGATAAGTGAGACACTTTTTCTGTAGTTGTCTACTGAGTTGTAAGCGGTTGATAAGTGAGACACTTTTTCTGTAGTTGTCTACTGAGTTGTAAGCGGTTGATAAGTGAGACACTTTTTCTGTAGTTGTCTACTGAGTTGTAAGCGGTTGATAAGTGAGACACTTTTTCTGTAGTTGTCTACTGAGTTGTAAGCGGTTGATAAGTGAGACACTTTTTCTGTAGTTGTCTACTGAGTTGTAAGCGGTTGATAAGTGAGACACTTTTTTCTGTAGTTGTCTACTGAGTTGTAAGCGGTTGATAAGTGAGACACTTTTTCTGTAGTTGTCTACTGAGTTGTAAGCGGTTGATAAGTGAGACACTTTTTCTGTAGTTGTTTGAGTTGTAAGCGGTTGATAAGTGAGACACTTTTTCTGTAGTTGTCTACTGTTTGTACGGTTGATAAGTGAGACACACTTTAAGTTGTCTACTGTTGTAAGCGGTTGATAAGTCCCGCGATTGTAAAATTCATGGTTTTATAGTGATAATGTAATTTTCGGGCTCCATGTAATCCGTGATCTTATTTTTTTGTCTTGTTGACCCGATTGTAAAGTTTTCCTCGAAACCTCCCGCGTAGTAATTACTGATATGTGACTATAACGAAGATGTAGAAACTATTCTGTTTCTTACTAGTAAAATTATGAACCCTTGCAAGTGGTTGTTGTTGTCGTGGTTGTTGTTGTCGTGGTTGTTGTTGTTTAACTAAGGCTGCTGAGCTTCTTGCACTCCTTGATATTATCTACACTGTTGATCTAGGCTTTTCTTGTGACTTTTCTGCCATTCCGAAACATGTTGAGTTGAAATCATGAGCTCCAGTTTCTCCAGGTTGGGAAGTGGTTAAGTTAATAGACATTGTGGTGAAATTTTAAAAGCTACTTTGAACTTAGTTGTCGTCCACATATGACGTCACGCAGTGAGGAGAGGGGGGAGAGAGAATCATAATTGTGTGACGTTTAGTGACGATTGGTGGGAAAGAGGGGGGAGGGGGTGGGGGGGGGGGGGGGGGTTAGGTAAAATGTGTCGCCACTGTTTACTCTGGAGGATGAGTTGTTTCCCGAGGTTGATGGCGAGAGATTTGCTTGTTGATGCAAGGTGGTCCTTAATGATTAATAGGGTTTCAGACCTGATTATACAGGCTACCTATCCTATTTACGTTTAACTTCCATTTATCCCTTGCTTCTTTCTCCAGTCAGTTAGAGTATCGGTTCTAGTGATTGTTAAAATTACGCGAAGGTGGATAGAATAATTGTTGACTTCATAATAAAATCAAATTCCATCGTTAGAGACTTGATAAGTCATTCCTAGGAGTCCACATGTATTTATTATCATCAGATCTTCCATACGAACAGTTTCATACCATGAGTCATTAATAACATGGGGACATAAGAAGTAATTATAACATAATAAGTTGCAGTTCATATTTCATATATTATTCCTTTACAAATCAGTCCTTTGATCTCGTAAGCTTTGAAAAAGACATAATAGTCTCAGAACAACATAAACTGTATGCACGCAGTGGTTGGTAATTCCAACGACCGGCGTAGAGGTGAGATTATTATGCGTTCTGGCACTAGTTGTAATCACTAGTAAAACCGGACTGTTAATTCGTCCTTGACAAGGTTTTGTCAATTACTAAACCTGTGATTTCATTATTTCGTTGTCATCTTTCATCATCACATTGGACTGACCCATGTCCATTATTTAATACTAAATAATTGTGCGCAATACAAGCCCGGCAATATAACATTCCAAGGGACACGTCTTCCCCTCGGTTCTCGACGGTCGTCTAGAAAAGGGTCCCGTCTCTTGGTCACCGTGCGTGACCTACTAACGCTGAAACGTCACAGCGTTCACTTAGGGACTAATAATACTTTTTAATACATTACATTACAACGTTGTAAAATCCCTAAACGTCGCATGTGCTAACCTCTAGCAACCATGCCAATAATCTACCGTAACAATTCCCTGTCCACCGGGGGAAAAAAAATCTATTAGATAGATTTTTTTTTGTCAAAAACCTATCTGAATGAATATCAAAAAAAATTTAACAATATGCGAAAAAAAATGTAACCAACAATGCGGCATATGGCCTACGATGTTCTGTCCTAGAAATCAGTGTCGTGGTCATGTCGATCATACTAACAGTCATCTAATATATAAATCAATCATATTATACATCAATGTTAAGACATACTTATTATATAAAACTAAAAGAGAATGGAGAATGTTGATCATCTATTTAAATAATTAAGCTTAAAATATTGTCGTAATGAAAATGTCATGATCAGACGAATCAAAAGGAGTTACAATTAATCTATTAAATTTAAACTGAGGTTGAGTTAATTAAGAATAGAAAGTGTGTTGAAAATCAAATGTAAGAGAAAATGAAAGAGATATTTAAGGAGAGAAAATAAATAAATGAAGAATAAAGTAGCCGAAAGAAAGTAATATGTATATAATAATTTAAACATAGTTATGTAGGTGTTTGGAAATCAATTAAGTTTTAGTATTAAAGTTGTTAATACAAATTCTTAACTAATTAAAAAACAATAATAATAGGAAGTAATGTAAGCAACATAAGTCAATAACGTATATAATATATTAGTCTACATTACAATAACATTATACAAGAACTCATGTGAGATCTTAATTTTTTTTCTTTCATTCATTTTTTTTTTCAAAATTCACTCACCCTTTTTTTTTTCATAATTATCGCACTTTTTCATTTTAATTTCCATTATTTTAATGTACTTAATTACAATTAATTTAAAGTTAGGATATGATGCTCCCATAACGTAGGCCTTGATCCTTGTGAATTACGATATAGAAAAGATTGTATAAAGTTGTTTCTGATTCAGAAATAAGTATCGATAATACTTAACGTCCAAGAGGTTCCTATCTCCAAGCTTCAAATTAGTTCGTAAATGTCATCATTAATATTCATCACAAGTTGTTTTCAACCATGTTTTATCCGGAACGGACACTAGCCAAAGTCCCGGCGTATAATACGTAACACAACTGTACCTCTTTGATTTTAGAGATCATGTTCGTTTTATTCGCAAACCTCGTCCGTACAATTTATTTAGTTTTGAATCGATAACAAAAGTTTATATCTCCATGTTAAGAATTTTAGCGATCGGGTTCAGCCCTTCTGTGAACACGTTATTTCGTAATTTTTGGAAAACGGGTTTAAAAAAAAAAATTAGAAAAAGTGCCAGAGGTTGATTACTACTCGACATCCACAGGATTACAGGATCAGCACGCTCCCTTGCCACGAATATTGTCAGTTCCCAAGAAATGAACTCAATCGTAAAGTTGGAACGGTTGAAGGAGAATTGGGTCGAATCTGGTGAAGCTTCCGGACTTGTTATGAATCGGCCCGACGTAGAGAGATGCAACGAACGGCCTTCTGTCGAGTTTGTAATACGAAAGGTCCTCCTAACAGGAACTTCTCCAGTTTCAGTTATCGCCCTGTAAAACCACATGACTTAAAGTTTCGGCGGGTCGGTACACGTCTAGTATATGACTTTCAGTTGGTTTCAGGTTCCGTGAGACGTACAAGTTTGGATGTGAGATGTCGTCATAATATTGGGAGCAAAAATGCGCCAATTTCGTATTTTTCACGCATCTGTGCGGAGAATAATAAACTTTTTGGAAGCATCAGGTAGTCTTCACTAAATTGGTGGGTTTGAAAATATATTAATTCATTTGACGGAAAATTCTTATCACAATTGATCAGTCCATGTCACCTTCACTGGTGCATGTCCTTCTTTAATAATGAGGTCAAGACAAGCCGTGTTGATAGAATGACAAGTTAGGTAAGCAATCTACTGTAATATTGGACTAGACCTAACAAAAACTTCCTAACCTTCTTTTCTTCGTTTTGAGGAACGGAAAATGGTTTAAAATTTTTGAAAATAACTGTACTGGGTAATGTTCGGATATATCCTGCCTCCAATAATGTGACCCAAAACAAATTATTTCATGAAATGCCACTTGTAATTTTTTGTGGGTTTAGCAGTTAAATCGTTAGTTCTTAAGGTCTAATCCCCAAAACGTATATCAAGACCCCAAAAAAATGTTCCTCAAAAGATGAACTAAATAAAGCATAATGTCGTCTATGGTATGAAATAATGTCTGGTCTATACTGAAAAAATGTTGTGTCGCATCATGCGAACAAAAGGGGAGCTGGAGCCGTTAACAAGCCCCAAAAGGCATAACATTCCAACTAGGTATAGACCCTTGCGGAGTGGAAAACGCTGTGATTCTGTATTTAGCTTTTTCGCGTTAGTGGTATCTGCCAATAACCTTTAGTTAAATCTTATCTTAGTGAATATAGCTTGCTGTTCGATAACTCAGGCAGTAAGTCCGTCGAAAAGTGGATGTGGTGCGCATATCAACTATCGTTTGTGCATTTAATTTTCTATAGTCGAAAGCATAGTCTAATGTTTATTGTCCTTCTTTCGGGACAATAACTAATGGAGAAGAAAATGGGGGAATTACTAGTTTCAATAATTTTCCTAAAGATAACATCTGTTCAAGGTTTCACTTAGTAGGTTTTAGAGTAAGAACGTGTAGAGGAACAGAATATGATGTACCCGAATTGGAGTATCGATCATTATAAGAGTGATGTCATGACTAATGACTGATGTGCGACCTGGAACGTCGGTCAACACATCTGGGTAAAGATTGTAGAAGTTCAGCAATCTGTTGATGCTGATGCGCGCGTAACCGACGAAGAGATGGTTACGTCCCCGCCAAGATTTCACTAGAGCTGTACCTACAGGTACAGTATTAAAGCTAGAAACTGTACCAGCAGGAAAGAAGATGTTGGTCTCTTCCTTGGCATAACAGACAAATTAGAATTAGTGACATCTAGGTACGCGAAAGTAGATCCTCTAGTTCGTGAAAAATAGCTTGTAGATGTTCAGGTCGAGTATGAAATTGAGTTTAGAGCATCATTTATAAGTGAAATAATTTTGAGTGGATGTCCTTAATGTCCAGGAACATAATCAACATCATAGCAAATCCTTATTGATAACCTGGTATGGACCGTTCCATGGAGATGGAGTAATTTATTATTGTTATGTGGCAATAACACATAAGCTTGATCTCTCACTGGAAATAATTGACGTAATCGTCTCTACTATTGTTTTGGAAAGTTTCTAAGCTTTCGCTTTAGCAGCCTCTCAGATGAAGCTGTTGCCCATTTTGCAGGCATCAATAATGTTATTCCGGAGATTAATTACGTACTCATAAGATGACTGGTATCCTGATGTGTCATCTCGGAGTCAATCATAAGTCTTTTTATTAGTCCCATAGGACCTCTTGGCGGAGCGCCAAAGACTAACTGAAAACGGAGAGAAGCCAGTTTGTTCATGTGGCACCTCTCGATATAGCGAATAACACGCCTGGGAGTACTCTGTCCCAGTCCTGTGGATGGAGTTAACTGTAAACTTTATGTAACATTTGTTTGAGTGTCGGAGAGTTAATGTCTTTTCTACAGCACCAATACACTCATTGGGTGATAAATGCTAGCTGAAATTTCTATCTATTTGCCAAGTCTTCATTACTTCAGTCATATCTCAGATATAAATTGAGATTCCATGATCTGACAAAAGTTTTTCTCGGAAAACCTACTCTTAGAGAAGATTAGGTGTAAGTGCATCAGCTACATCTGTGGTGGTGGTTGCTTTTTAATGGGATGGCATCTGGCCCATATCGTGTGCATAAATCGATTGCATGTGAGAATAAATATAATTCCTCTGGCTGAATGTAAAAGTGGGCCAATAATATCAATGGCCATCTTGTCAAAGGATCTCTACAGATATGTCACAAGCCTGAATAGGCGCCGTGTGAAAGGCTCCTCGTGCTTCACTTCTTGGCATATCGTACAGGAGCGTACGTACTGTGAAATATCTCGTGATACTCCCGGCCAAAAAAAAGAAGATAATACTCGCCGAACGTGTCCGAGTATATCCCATTGTGACCATGCACACTTAGAATCATGTTGCGTGTTGAAGTATGTACCGTCTAAAAAAAGCAAAAGGTACCATGACCTGTTGTCTTACATGAGGTTTTATCCATAATAACATCTTAATAAAATGTCATTTTTAATAATAAACCAGTGATTATTATTTATTGTTTCATAAACAAGATTGTCAACTTTGTTGGACCAATGCAAAAAATTTTGTTAATGTACCTGTCTTCCTATGTTTTGCAGCGAAGGATATCTCGGTCAATAGCAGAATGAACCTCGATACTTTTCATGTTTGTCTGTTTTTCCTTGTTTTTTCCGTGTCCATATTCTCTAATTGTTTTGTATGTGCTCTGGTTATTACTGCATTTCCTATGCATAGACGTTTATCTTTTTCCCATTTGGTTGATAATATCTTCCGGTGTGCAATCTTTACTTCCGTGTATACATCCCACCATAAGGTCGGCAAATTGGATTTCTTAAACATGCATGCGCTTTAAATCGTGCCTGTGAAAAAAAGGTGTATCAAATATGTATAATTGCAGTTGGATAATATTCTATAGTTTCCACCAAAGGTCATACACCTGACATGTTCTCCAGTTGCACAATTCGGATGAACAAGTGTCCTGACGGATTCCGATCGTTGTCGATCCAGAATCTCTTAAAACTGAGACGACGGATCCATTAACTTTTCCTCTGTTGAAGAGATCAGCGAGCCTGTTCCGTCATTGACTGCTAGACTGACTTCTGGTAGAATGTGTCCGCAGTTCAGAACTGTCTCTTTTGCCTTCTGAAATATAAGATTACAAGTTGGGCAACTATTTGCCACGATTATAATTCATTGCAAAACAAGTAGACGAAGACTGTATTTTGTCATTAGTAGATGAAACTCTGATACCCCAGGGGTTGTAGCAGTTAGTAACGGCTGTCCCTGTATTATGATTATAATTTGTCGATCTACGAGAATGAGAACGATGACGAGAATAATCAGTTGAATTATCTCGTTGTCCTCTATTGTAACTGTTATCTCGATGTCTCGAGTTATAATTGTCGCTATTGTTCCACTTGTTACCATTATTATAATTATATGACCGATTATAACTTGAGTTACGTGGATTACTGTTATATCTGGACTGAGGTGAATAATTTCTGTTTTGTGGTCTTCCTCTATTAAAGTTATTGTTATAACTATTACGCCCCTTATGAAAATTAATGTCATAGTTTCCCTTGAACCTACCTCTATCCACACTGTGTGTTCTGGGTTTGTTATTACTATGATATGCCATATTGGAGGCTACAGGAAGAGGTTCTCTTATTAACGAGCCAGAAATGTTAGCATTCGGATGAGCGTTGCAGTAATTTAAAGAAATTTTTTCTAACTCATCAATAGTTTCTGGTTTCCGTTCTTGCAGATAAGCAAAGAATGGTGGGCTGACAGAAGATAACACTTTATCCCTCAATAACAAATCGACTAACTTGTCGTAAGATTTGTTGACACCTGCTAGTTCAACCCATCTGTTAAAAGTATTGCGTATGTTAGCAATAAACCCTGTGAAGTCTTTATTATTATCTGGCAACAAACTTTTGAAACGTAATCTACATGCCTCTTCGTTCAAATGGAACCGACGTAATAACAACGTCTTAATGG
This sequence comes from Oreohelix idahoensis, assembly GCA_024509875.1. Classification (NCBI taxonomy): domain Eukaryota; kingdom Metazoa; phylum Mollusca; class Gastropoda; order Stylommatophora; family Oreohelicidae; genus Oreohelix; species Oreohelix idahoensis. The sequence goes on along the minus strand of JAMPIV010011090.1, from coordinate 462,963 downwards.
CCTCATAATCTGTGGCTAATGTCGGATCAATATTTTGTGCTGCACTTGCAGGTTCTCCATCCAGAAATTCTTTGAGTTTAAGTGCCCATGCTGTTTTGTCAAGGTTATTTACCTTACATATATCCTCAAAGCGCGCCAGCCATGATGATAGGTCGTCCACGTGTAATTTGAATGGTGGTAGTTTAAAGTAATAATTGCCCTTAAGTCGGTTGGAAGAAGATCCCGATTGAGCATTATCATTTTGGCTTGCTGCAGCACCCTGCGAATTAAGTTTTGCTGTTTCCAATTTGAGCCGTTGCAATTCCATTTCTTGCTGCAATATGATTTCCTGTCGTTTCAATTTATTTTCTTCTTCAATCCGTAGGATTTCATCTCTTGCCATCTTTCTTTCTTCTTCTTGTCTTAATTCTTCTTTCTCTGCCTTAGCAATAGCTTTCCTTTCAGCCTCTTCTGCCTTATGGTTCGCAAGTTGTTGTTCCGCAAATTCCAGGAGTGCATCTCCCTTTTTGTTACAATCTTTTCCAATTTTAATGAAATGATCCAAGGTAAGCATTCTTGAAGTTGAATTATTTCCGTATTCAATTACTTATGTCTAGTAATCACCAATAGAATCTATGTCGATAATTCTAAGTACTCAAAGAATGAATAATCAATATAAGAAATTGCAATATTCCTGTATTGTTATTTATAAGTTCCACAAATCTATAATATTTTGTAAAAATATTATATATACCCACTAATATCTATCATAAATAGTTATGATAGTTAGTTATATAAGGTGCTGAAATTATATCATGCACTTAGTACTAGTATCCAACAATTATGTGTTATATCCCCAAATAATTAGGTTATTTAATCTTAATAGTTATTAAGTTTACAATGTAGTACTGAGAAAGTGTACTAATTAACATTAAATATGTCTTAATATGTTATAAAATTATAATAATTAATCATGGTATATTATGCCATAATCATGAGATATAAAGTGCATTGCCCATTTCTTGGACCACTACTGCAAATATGTGCAAAGTCCCTAATTCCTCATTAAAGCTCATAAAAATTTAATCATATTCATCTACACTATTATTAATGAAGAAATTATAGCATTAATATTAAATTATAGAAGGATGAAATGAAGACAAACAATACAATGTGTTAACCAAGGATTACAGAACAGTATTACCATACGACAAGACATTTTCACAATAAAAAATGCATTTATAACTAAGTGGTATAAAACGGAAGTGAGAGATTAAGAATGAACTGAATAGAAAGTTAAGCTGCGTACACAACAATTAGTGACGTATACATGGACTCATTGACGATTGTACAAAAAAAAAAAATTAAACTGAATGATAGTAAGGTCAGAAAAACACGATAGGTTACAAACATTGTTACAAAACTGAATAAAAATTAGAACAAAATACACTAAAATACCCCAATTATAACTAGACTGGACATCTAACATGCAAGGTCAATTAATTGCAATTACGAACGAACGAAAATCATCGGAAGGTCGTCGATGGATTCTTCGTTAAAAGCAATTAACTAACGGCCTTAAGGAACATTCAGAATGAATATCGGCATCCTCAGAGCCATGTTATTCATTCCAAACCGCCGCCCATCCATACCCGCGAATAAAGGACAACATCAACGGACAAAACAGATATAATATAGATATATAATAAACAGGGAGGACATGCCTGCACAGCGAATTGGACTTAGTATTGTGTTAATGAATGACAATCGTCCTAAGTCTAAACTTATCTTTAGAAGGCTCCGGCGATGTCAAGATCATCAACGGACTAGACTAGTGCCTAGTACTGTTTGCTCATGATTGGCTGATCACAGTATTCTCTTGTCTGGTCTTCTTGATTAAGCAAATGTTAATCAAAACTGGAATGAGTTAACGGTTGTTCCTTTCGAAGCGCAGCATCTACGCACGATGTAGTGACGTCAGATTTGCATTGCGTAGTCATGTGTTCAACGTAGTATTATGCAAATCATGTGACTTGCTTGTAATGGTAAACAGTTGGCAAAACATGTAAACAAGAAAAATTTTTCCTTCTTCTTTCGTCCCCACACTGGCCACCATTGTTACTGGAGGAGGTTGTTCCCAGTTGATGCGAAGAGTTTGCTTGTTGATGCAAGGGGGTCCTTAATGATTATGGTTTCAGACTGTTTATACTGGCTCTTCTATTTACGTTTACTTCCATTTATCCCTTGTCTTTCTCAGTCAGTTAGAGTATCGTGCTAGTGATGTTAAATTACGCGAAGGTGGGATAGAATATTTGTTGACTTCATAATATAATCAAATTCCAACGTTAGAGACTTGATAAGTCATTCCTAGAGTCCACATGTATTTATTATATCACTTCCATACGAACAGTTCATACATGGTCATTATGAAGAATTATACATAATAAGTTGCAGTTCATATTTCATATATTATTCCTTTACAAATCAGTCCTTTGTCTCGTAGCTTGAAAACATAATAGTCAGAACAACATAACTGTATGCACGCGTGGTTGGTAATTCCAACGACCGGCAGTGAGATTATGCGTCTGGCACTAGTATCACTAAAAAAGGACTGTTAATTCGTCTTGACAAGGTTTTGTCAATTACTAACCTGTGATTTCATCTTTCTTCATCATCACATTGGACTGACCCATGTCCATTATTTAATATAATATAATTGTGCGGCAATACAAGCCCGGCAATATAACATTCCAAGGACACGTCTTCTCGGTTCGACGGTCGTCTAGAAAAGGGTCCCGTCTCTTGGTCACCGTGCGTGACTACTAACGCTGAAACGTCACAGCGTTCACTAGACTAATAATACTTTTACATTACATTACACGTTGTAACCCCTAAACTCGCATGCTGCTAACCTCTAGCAGACCATGCCAATTAATCTACCGTAACAGCCACACAAAATATACAAGCCACACTCTCTTCCTTCCTAAATGTTTCTAATTTTATCCACAGTACTTAACTTTTATCCACAATACTCAACTTTTATCGTCAATAGTTAACTTTTATCCCGAATCCTTAACTTCTATCCACAATAGTTAACTTTTATCTGTAATACTTAACTTTTATCCACAATAGTTTTATCCACAATACTTGACTTTTATCCACAATACTTGACTTTTATCCACAATACTTGACTTTTATCCACAATATTTAACTATTATCAACAAAACTTAACTTGTATACACACTACTTAACTTTTATCAAATATACTTAACTTTTATCCACAATAGTTAACTTTTATCCACAACAAGTAACTTTTATCCACAATAGTTAACTTTTATTCACAATACTGAACTTTTATCCACAATACTGAACTTTTATCCACAATACTTAACTTTTATCCGCAACAGTTAACTTTTATCCACAATACTGAACTTTTCTCCACAATAGTTAAATTTTATCCACAATACTGACCTTTTATCAACAATACTTAACTTTTATCCGTAATAGTTAACTTTTATCCGCAATACTGAACTTTTCTCCACAATAGTTAAATTGTATCCATAACACTGACCTCTTATCAACAATACTTAACTTTTATCCGTAATTGTTAACTTTTATCCACAATACTGAACTTTTCTCCACAATAGTTAAATTGTATCCACAACACTGACCTTTTATCAATAATACTTAACTTTTATCCACAATAGTTAATTTTAATCCACAATACTGAACTTCTCTCCACAATACTGAACATTTCTCCACAATAGTTAAATTTTATCTACAATAATTAACTTTTATCCATCATAGTTAACTTTTATCCACAATATTGAACTTTTCTCCACAAAAGTTAAATTCTATCCACAACACTGACCTTTTATCCACAATACTTAACTTTTATCCAAAATAGTTAACTTTATTCCATAATACTGAGCTTTTATCCACAAAACTGAACAGTTATCCACAATACTGAACTTTTATCCGCACTAGTTAACTTTTATCCACAATACTGAACATTTCTCCACAATATTGAACTTTTCTCCACAATAGTTAAATTTCATCCACAACACTGACCTTTTATCAACAATACTTAACTTTTATCCACAATAGTTAACTTTTATCCACATCACTGACATTTTATCAACAATACTGAACTTCTATCCACAATACTTAACTTTTATTCACAATAGTTAACTTTTCCACACTAGTTAACTCTTCTCCACGATACTGAACTTTTCTCCACAATAGTTAAATTGTATCCACAACACTGACCTTTTATCAACAATACTTAATTTTTATCCTTAATAGTTAACTTTTATCCGCAATACTGAACTTTTTTCCACAACAGTTAAATTTTGTCCACAACACTAACCTTTTATCAACAATACTTATTCTTTATCCACAATAGTTAATTTTAATCCACAATACTGACCTTTTCTCCACAATACTGAACCTATATCAACAGTAGTTAACTTTTATCCACAAAACTGAACTTGTATCAACAATACTTAACTTTTATCTACAATAGTTAATTTTAATCCAGAATACTGAACGTTTATCAAAAATACTGAACTTTTATCCACAATACTTATCTCGTATCCACAATACTTAACCCGTATCCACAATACTTAACTTTTATCAAGAGTACTAAACTTTTATCAACAATACTTAACCTTTATCAACAATAGGTACTTGTTATCCACAAAACTGAACATGTTTCAACAATAAATAAGTTTTATCAACAATACTTAACTTGTATCCACAATACTTAACTGTTATCCACGATACTTAACCCTTATCCACGGTACTTAACTTTTATCCACAATACTTAACTTTTATCCTGGACAGGAAGACGTGGCATAAGCAATATGTTTCTTATGGAGCTGAAAGATAATGTTGATGGCAAGTTTACATTCGATGACGTTGTTTCTTGTCAGGACTACAAAAAAAGTAGATTTAAAAAAGTGGGGGTTAAGAGATTTGTGACGTCACATAAAGGGGGTTGGGAGGGGGGGTCTGGGTTTTTGTGTCGAAATGTGACAAGGCGGGGGGGGGGGTACAAATTGCCTGATGTCATATGTGGACGACCCCTTACCACGCCAACTTAAACAGGATCGATCAATACATTGTGGGGTCAGAAGTCAGCATGAGAGAGGAAAAAACGTAAGTAGGACAGGGTAGTAATAAAGATAGATATATGTTCTTTACAAAGGGATGGCCATAGATTGATGTGTATTAATAGTTAAAGGCAAGAAGAACAAGAGAAATAAAGTGGATTATAGAAGCAGTGGCGGATAGGGGTAGAAAGTGTAAAGATTTATGTGATTACCCGATGTAAGGGCCGTCAGACAAACGCAGACTTCAAACACCGATATTATTTGTTTATTTTCCGCCTCTGCAATGTTTGCTGCCAGCATTTTACCACAAATGTCCAAATTGTATCTCCAATTACCTTCTGTTTGGCTTCAGGACGGCCGTAAATCTGTCATCCGTCCACCCAGTTCAGCCAGGCTCTCACATGTAGCTTGTGTGGCAACAAGGTTCAGAAATGCTTAAGTGGTAAATGATATTATAGGAGTGCAGAGCTGTGCACGGAAAAACATGTTACAACAATCTCACCGCTCAAACAGCATCTTTGGAGAATGGGAGATTAAGGTCAGTCTAACCATACCCCCTATAACCAGTCCCATGTGCCAGTTAATATCGGCATCTTTTCTCTTAAACAGATGTTTATCATAGAGGAGGAATACGTTCGTCCGGCAATTTGTTGTTACGTCAGCGTTTACTTGTAAAGGAGGTTACAAATTCATGATTGTTAATTTGAAAATTGACGCTGCGTTATTTGACAACGTTGGGCGCTCTTTCGAGATCTTCCTTCCTGCTAAAATCACACATATGTTATAGCGCATGGAGTATGTTGTAATATGTGAATGTCATAACTGAACTTTTTATATCTGTACGGTATGTTATTTTTGTTGTTCTGGGTCTCACTAAATCTATGAATATGGCATTAACTTCCACCTTTTTGTTTTACTGACCTAGTTCTTGCTATCACGTGACGCATGAATGAATATCCTTTAATGACTCCCAAAAGAAGCAGCTGGCTGTCATGCTACAGACTTGCGCTAAAGTACTTTATTAGCTCTATGGATGGGTGTGGAAAAAAAATCGAAAAAAGGTAATTCGTCTTACGAGGACAAAAGACGAAGAAAATAGCCAACGTTACGACCACAAGGTCTTCGTCAGGAAAAGGAAAGAAAGTAACCCTAACCTCAACTTCCTCGACTTTATTAGCTCTAGCAGTTGTAGTTTATGTAGACGTGTCTTTTCTTCTTTGTCTCATTTCGGACCTACGAGATTATAATCGACACGGAATAGACTATAATACTTAACTTCATTTTCATAGACAAGGCGGATGAGAATCCGACATGCGTAACGAGTTTTGAAACTGCTTTCTATGGTCTAACTTTCAAACACCGATTGGCAGAGTAGTTAGAGTGCTTGCCTCACCGCGGCAAAGTTACCGGGTTCCGGGTTCAAAACCCGGTAGCATCTCGTTCCAGTCTACCCAGTTCTAAATGGGTACCTAACTCTGATCTTGAATTAGGGACGGCAAATGCCGTTCCTTAATTGTTTTTACAGTTATCTTCGAACTCCTTGTCCGCTGTCTGAACGATCTTGTAAAAGTTGTCTACTTAGAAGTTTTTCACTTAAAACAGTCCCCGCTGGGAGAAGGTCAGGTGCTAGACTATTGTTGCTACAGGTTCTTTGTGATGCACGCTTTTAGGGCCTTTAAACTCAGTTTTGAGAGCTCCACTCCTGTTTATGATAGTATTTACTACTCGTTAAATTAGTGAGTTTATCAAAACACTTGACAGTGGACAAGATATGAAGTAATCAGACTTCAGGTCCTTAACAAAAAAACAAAACCCGTCGAGTTTATCGTGCGAGATAAGATTTTGATTATGGTGTGTTACAAATGTTAAGATAACGGAATCTCATCTGACAAGGTTGTATTCGGTCACTGGTATTTTCTCGCGCTTCTGAGAAAATCTGGACAAATTATTCTTCACTCAGGAAGATATTTGTTGAATGCTTAATCTGAACAAATCAATTTGGCGGCCGCTGGTTCTGCTTGTCCTGACAAATCATTAGCGGACATTATGAAGCTTTGTTCCCCTCACAGCTATTGACTCTTTTGGTTTCTCAACACACATGTCATTGGTGTGTGTGTGTTTGTGCATGGTGTGTGTGTATATATACGAGGAGACACATAAATAACTAGTGACAGAAAAAAAATGATTATAAGGATGAAACCTGGGCAGTCTGTTGCCAAGGCGACGTGTTTGTAAGACATATGGAAATTGTATCAGGAATTCAGGTCTGGAATGGCCAGTCACCACATCTAGGTTTTATAACATTTTGTAAATGTTCAGATCAGACACAACACTATTCTGAAGCTGAATTTCAGATAACAAGACACGACGAGTCTCCAGGTCATCTGTGTGTGTCATGCAACAAATATTTAAAAAAAAAGACACAAAGCTATTTGTTCACACCTGACACAACAATTATCTGTACTAGACACGCACATCTTTGTTTCAGGCAAATATTTTCAATCAAAGAAAAAGAAACATCAAATTAAGGACACGAACGATGAAGCAATTCATCTTCGGATAAGAAATTTCCAGTACAGACAAACAACAAATTGCATATCATACACACGCTCACATCTATGTTGGTCACAACTAATGTCCGTGTCAGACACAACACATTTTCACGCAATTTCCAGATCACAGACAAGAAAATGTCTAGTCAAGCACAAACAGACCAGATTGGACACATTCAACAGACAATTGTCATGATGCAGTTTTGATTTAAGATCAGACACTGTAGCAAGATTGTGTTATAAGGTGAGACACTCTAAGCAGCTGAAAGTTTCCAAACAACGTCCAAGTTCAGGCAGATCAGCAACAATAGTTGTAAAAAACTATCTTGGAAAAAAGTTGTAATGTGTAAGCCCCGATGGTGTTCAACACAGGTTCCATGTCAATCATAACTGGCCTAAGGATTTATCAGACGAGATCACATGTCAGAGGCATTATCAAAAATCACCTGTCGCGTGCTATCAGGTCAAGGTATTTCCAGGTCGTCCTCATTTTTTTGTCATGTCTGCCTCCAGTTGTCTTCTCCATGTGTTTGTCGGTCTGTCTGTCTGTCTGTCCCTCGCTGGGCATTCCACAACAAAGACTGCATGAACATGATTTCTACATGTTTTCTTATTTTGTGTGTTTTACTCATCGCCAGCGTCTTCTTCTCATCTCTTGTTCCACCGGAACTTGCTATCAGTTCCATATTGGTGATCTGGTCAAACCACTTCTGTCCGTCCATTCAACGCAAGCACCCACTGTGAAAGTCTTGAACTTTTTGGTTGTTGTTGCTGGCCATGTTGTTGCTGGACATGTTGTTGCTGGCCATGTATCAGAGGCCTACAATAGGATGGCCTTGACACATGACCTGAAGATTCTTATTTTCGTGTTGTACAAACTTCTTTTGCTTTTAATACATTCCCCAAAGCAATAAAAGCCTTTAGTATTCTTATTTCGACATCGCTATCTCTTCATATAACTGTGTCTAATTTGCGGCCAAAAATAAATGTATGATTCCACATCCTGTAAAGATGTTTCTTCACATGCAGTCTTGTCGTTTGATATGTTTATTCACTTAATTTTTGACGACAGCAATGCTTATTTAAAAAAAAAGATAATAATAACAATTAAAAAACGAATATTGACTAGTTTTGGCGAGACACTCTCTGTTCAACCAAGACAAAATTTTCTTCAGTTATATGAACGGGTTTGTGACACGACCAGCAACATTCCGGGCTAAAAGGTTTGATCTTATCCCAGTCAGGACCGCAGACCATCAGTTGGTTTATGTTTACCCCACCCGTCACGAGCGTTTCTTTTCATGTCTTCTTAGCTCCTCTTATGTTTGTTTCCATTTCTCTTCTCCATTAGTTTTTGGGTATCTCTCTGTTTTGGTCTACCCAGAGTATTCCAGAAGAAAGCCTGCCTTGCTACGTTTGACAATGTATGCCATGTCTACCGTCAGTTCTTAGCTAGGTTTGACAATGTATGCCCTGTCTACCGTCAGTTCTAAGCTAGGTTTGACAATGTATGCCCTGTCTACCGTCAGTTCTTAGCTAGGTTTGACAATGTATGCCCTGTCTACCGTCAGTTCTTAGCTAGGTTTGACAATGTATGCCCTGTCTACCGTCAGTTCTTAGGTAGGTTTTTTGACCATGTATGCCCTGTCTACCGTCAGTTCTTAGCTAGGTTTGACAATGTATGCCCTGTCTACCGTCAGTTCTTAGCTAGGTTTGACAATGTATGCCCTGTCTACCGTCAGTTCTTAGCTAGGTTTGACAATGTATGCCCTGTCTACCGTCAGTTCTTAGCTAGGTTTGACAATGTATGCCCTGTCTACCGTCAGTTCTTAGCTAGGTTTGACAATGTATGCCCTGTCTACCGTCAGTTCTTAGCTAGGTTTGACAATGTATGCCCTGTCTACCGTCAGTTCTTAGCTAGGTGTCACAATGTATGCCCTGTCTACCGTCAGCTCCTAGCTAGGTTTTACAATGTATGCCCTGTCTACCGTCAGTGACTTTTTCCTCACCTCTTGTTACGCTAGTATTTGCCTGGTTTTTTTACCAGTCTAGACTGCTCATGTGAGAAACAAGAAGCGGCCAGACTTGCAAATATACAGATGTAAATGGTTGCGGAAGCCATTATTTTTATTGGGCTAGAAACGCAAAAAAATCTGGAAAGACATTGTGCTATAGCCTGTAGCAAATATTACCAGAGTTCGGAGTTCAAGATGGAGCATATATGCGGGTCAGCAGAAGTCACTAAATTTTATGCTGGGCTTATTGCCTGTGGCGAGAAACACAGTTATTGCTCCTAGCGGAAACACGTATACAAGGGCATGGGGGAATGTACAAAGAAAATCAATCTAATTTTTATAAACCCGATTTTCTGAAATCATGGGAACTCATCTAATTTAGCAAATTGTGCTGGAACATCTTTGTGGAATGGAAACATTCTCACAAGCAAAAATGCTAAAACGTAATTAATATTTATACGTGAGTAACCACAATGCCTGCATGATGTTTTTTATAGACACGTTTCTGGCAGAAAAAATATCTGCAAATACGCACAATAAATTAGATTAACCCTATTGAAAATATAAGGCAATAAAGAGATACATGAACAAAGAAGGTTTAAAAAACCAACCCGACAATGGCGTTAGTTTTACAAACGAAGAATACATTAGAAGCACGGGACGTTTCGGAATTGTCCTTCGTCAGCCACATTATTGACAATATTTACATACACAAAGATGACGTATCTCATGCCTTTGTTGTCCAGTAAATACATCAAATAAATGTATGTGTTTAACTTGCTATAGAAAATATTTTGTGCGTGTGATATCATCTGAAAGGGAAGGTGCCATCATGAGACCCTTGCTATTGATTTCTGTAGACATTCCAGGATGTAGAGTAATTTATGTAGATTATGGAGGACAGTCTTATATTAGAAAACAGTTTGAAGAACACGCGCTGCCGATACCGAGAGAAGTCGATATTTACAAAATCGTAAACATTCATGCATTGGATATCAACATGTTAACTATAACAGCTAGGATGAGATCAGTTATCGGTGTTCATCATTCTTTCTTTCTTTCTTTCTTTCTTTCTTTCTTTCTTTCTTTCTTTCTTTCTTTCTTTCTTTCTTTCTTTCTTTCTTTCTTTCTTTCTTTCTTTCTTTCTTTCTTTCTTTCTTTCTTTCTTTCTTTCTTTCTCTTTCCTTCTTTCTTTCTTTCTTTCTTTCTTTCTTTCTTTCTTTCTTTCTTTCTTTCTTTCTTTCTTTCTTTCTTTCTTTCTGTTTTTCTTTCTTTCTTTCTTTCTTTCTTTCTTTCCGTCTTTCTTTCTTTCTTTCTTTCTTTCTTTCTTTCTTTCTTTCCGTCTTTCTTTCTTTCTTTCCGTCTTTCTTTCTTTCTTTCCGTCTTTCTTTCTTTCTTTCTTTCTTTCTTTCTTTCTTTCTTTCTTTCTTTCTTTCTTTCTTTCTTTCTTTCTTTCTTTCTTTCTTTCTTTCTTTCTTTCTCTTTCTTTCTTTCTTTCTTTCTTTCTTTCTTTCTTTCTTTCTTTCTTTCTTTCTTATTCGCTATATTTCTGTAGCGTATCCTTGCTTTCATATTTTCATCTTCTCTCATATCCTCTGTACCATCATCTACTTTTTCACTCCTCGTCGAGCATGTAACCACAACAACAGACGGTCTACTCCAGGAAGCCTACATTAGAGCTCGTGCTTGGAAGCTGGGGTTTATGCAGCAGTTTGTTTTAAAAGATGAGGTCACCAGAAATAATCACCATCACCATCAACATCACCACCATCATCATCACCATCATCATCATCACCACCATCATCATCACCACCACCATCATCACCATCATCACCATCATTATCAGCATCAGCATCACCATCATCATCACCATCAGAATCACCATCACTGTCGTAGATTTTTGATAGGGGAATTAAGACTTGGGTTGGTCCCTTCTGAATAGATTAGAATGAGTGATAGCCACAGTGAGAGATGATAGTAGAAATAGATTTCCACGAGTGAGATGGTAGAAATTTATAGAGGCTGTCCCGGAAAGCGAGAATCTTCTCTCTCTCCGCCTATCTTCTACAATCTGTATCTGGATCTGTATCCAGAGGAGTCAGACAGTCTATAAACTATATATATTAATATATATATTACCACTCACGTGCACACACACACACACAACTGACGACATGTAGACACACACACATGGGAAAACTATAACAATGATTATATAGATATTTGGGAACGAGCTGACCCGACACATTGATTAAGTTCAAGGGAATTTTTAATTATCAGAAAATTCCATCACAACACATAAAATTCCATCAAAGCATATACAAATAGTCAAAAAAGTCAATAAAAATGCTACAAGAATGATAGACCCACAGTATGATCCTATCCCTCAAGGTATGCACACAGTCCTGTTAGAAGAAAGTGATAGCCCCAAGGAATCAAGGATACATTAGCGGTAATCTAATGATTTTCCCTTTTTAAAGGTATGAACAGACTTAGATATTAGTATGATCTATCCTAAGGAAAAGTATCTTGTTGCAACAAAAAAACTTGCATACAGAAATTACAAAGTGGGTGAAATTTGGTATACCATAAAAGAGTCACTCGTTCCTGCTTTCTCTCGGTTCATTCATCATGGCCCTGTCTCACACAACCTTACCTACAATCGTGCTGCTGTTCGCCGTCTGGCGCACGTTATGACACAATCTGTTTTATCGTTTGATGAAGCGGATACCCAGCTCTGCAGATTTTGGTTTCATCCAATTTGTCCGGGGAGCGTCTTCTTCAGGCGATAATTTTGTTCAGATTTTAAGTTAGTGTCACTTTATCAGTTCAGGTAAGAATTAGTTTTCAAGCGTGCTCACAGGATCAGAATCACGAGGTTTCCACTACTTAGGAACAATGTTAGGTTTGTAACTTCGAACAAAAGGAAAAAAAAATTCTTGGTCACACTACAAGTTGACATAATTTGCGGAACGTTACTGTTTGTAATAGTTTACTTGCCACAAGGGCTGAACTGTACTTAAGTTTTCTCAGGAAGAATAAAATCTGGCGCAATAGGCCCGTTATGTCATTTCACCTTTAAAGGTCTTGTAAAGATTTTACACCAAGTCTTTTAAGGAAATTGTTTTAGTTCTTTTCAGATATTACTCATCAGTACTTAACGCTGGCAAAGTTTGGATTAACCCCAGTTTTCTTCACTAAATAGAGGAAAAAACACATCTAATCAGTGCATTTACTAGTTAGTTTAAAATATTCTCGACTGAGTATTTAGCAGTAAAATCAAATTCATTTATAGCTGCATGATTTTAAGCTAGAAAAATAATTTATTCTGCTTTCCACTGAAACACGTCACTAGAAAATAATACAGACTATATTTTAATTCTCTCTGCACAAAAGAACTAGTGAAATATGGAATAAGCGATTTAACACTTTAAACACTCCACAAAATACTAGATATCTAATATATAATATTTACCTCCGCACAGAACTACAGATTAATGCCACGAACTAGAATCGTTCAATATAATAGTAGTCTAGAACTCGGCAAAATGTTGCCCAGAAACTAAAGACTTTTCAATACACAAGATATTCTTCTAGCCTGGCGATCTGTCTACTGCAGATTTAGGAGTACGAATGAAATCTAGTTTCAAACTCTGGTTAATATCTTAAACCAGACAAAAGATCCCACTATTTCCAAAAACCCGATCTCTCCCCTTTCCTAACACCTACGTACCTTAGACGCTGGACATAACATGCCAAACGCGTCTTAGACACCTCACTGCTAACGAAACTGGCCGAGAGTGCCGTGACAGAGGAAATTACCAGACAAATGTCTCATTCTGCGCCGTGCAGATGTCGGTTATCACACCTCACGCCGGAGAAACGTTCGTTTCAGGTGAAAATGCTAGACCAAAAGTCTGCTCCTATGTCTGAGTATGAAACATAATCACACATCTCGTCTGACTGTAGCGACTGACACGTTATATAATAACATGCGTGTGCGTTTCTAAATGAGGAAAGAAACAGGTGAAAGTATGAATGGGAAAATAGTAATGTTTATAGTCGCAAACGTACGAATGCGAAAACACAGGAAAAGGATAAAAGAGGATAATAAAATAGAGGACACGGGTAGAAAAAAAAGGAAATATAGATAATTTATTGATCATAATCTCTACGCGACAGAACGTCCCCCCTTTAAGATATGGAAGCACTCCATGTCTACGTTATGGAAATAAATTTCCTATATCCGTAGCTTCATGGTGTCTGTCCTCTTCCCTCTCATCTCCCCCCTCCGTCTCTCTCCAATTCCTACTCAAGTCTACTCCCAAAGTTTCTTTTCTCTGGAATGTCTCCCATGCGCGCTTGAAAGAGCGTCGCCGCTTCTGACATTTTTGAAAGATTCCGTGTGATTGCAGTGGAATTTCCCTGCCACTATCGTCATCTTCGTCAGTTTTGGCGATCGTCAGGAGATGGTCGGAGGTTGGCACCGCTCTTTCCAAGAATCTCTTTAACAGATTTAAATGGAAAACCTTCTCCTTTCCTTCAATAGAGATCTGGTAGTTAGCCTTAGAAATCTTTTTCAGGACGGTAAACGGCCCTTGCCATCCGATCGTCAGTTGGTTGTTTCCGGTAGGGAGTAACACCAAAACTTTCTCTCCTGCTTCCAGTTCTCTTTCTTTCGCGACTTTCCTGTATCGGTTAGCGTGCTTTGTGCGTGCTCGCTTAAAGTTGGTCGTTGCTAGGTCCCATCCTAGTTTCAACCTTCCTTTTAAATCCGACACATATTTACTTGCTGAGACAACTGTCTCATCAGCCTTCTGGTCTGTCAGCGACCAAAGTAAGGCTTCAAGCTGCCCCTTGATAGGTCTGCCGAATAAAAGCGTGGCTGGCGGAAATCCTGTGGACGTATGAGGAGATTCTCTGTAGCCAAATAAAGCTGCAGGAATACAAAGATCCCAATCGTCAGGTTTCACTTGTGCCAGTTTACTTAGCATCATGTTGAGGTTTCCGTTAACACGTTCTACGAGCCCATTTCCGGCCGGAGTATATGGCTTAGTGTAGATGTGTTGGGTCCTCAAGATCTTAACGATCTCATCCATCAACAGGTTTCGGTATGGAGATCCGTTATCCGTCAACACTTGCTGAGGGAATCCCAACCGAGTGAAAATCTGCACTAGGGCTTCTGCGACATGCTTAGCATCTGCGCATGTTAGCGGGATAGCTTCTGCCCATAAAGTGCATGTGTCGACTAAGGTGAGGATATACCTGTTCCTTCTTTTAGTCCTTTCGAAAGGCCCTAAAATGTCGATCACAACCCGTTCGAATGGTGTTCCCACTATTGGCATTTCACCCAAAGAGACTGGGGGTGTCCGTTGCTTGGGTGGTACACGTTGGCACTGGGCACAGGATTTGACATACCTGATAATATCAGTATTTACTCCTGGCCACCAATAATGAGTGGTTATCCGTTGGTTTGTGGCGTTCTGTCCCATATGTCCGCTAAAGGGAAGAGAGTGCCCCATTTCTAGGATTTGGCTTCTGTACTGTTTCGGTACTAGGAGCTGGTTGTAACCTTGGTCAGGCTTGCCCGTTCTGCGATAAAGTACGCCATCCTTAGAAAAAATGTCCCCGTACTGTCTAGGTTCCTTAGCCATGGGCAGTTTCCTAAAGCAGGGAGCCAAAGTAGGGTCCTTTTGTTGCGCTTCTTTAAGTTCCATAGGTAACAAATTAGGCGCAGGCTCCCGTTCCTTCTTGGTTTGCCCTCTTGTAGTTACTGCTGCCGCAATCGGTTCTTCCGGTTTCCCAATAAACACGTATCTACCGCCAAGTATGACTGGGTAGATGGGGTCATCCATAACAGCCGCTTTGATCACGCCTCTGACAAATTCAGAGTGGATCTCCACCAGTGCGATGGGAAGCGCTGTAGGTGCCTCACTCTTAAGAACTCCACAAAGTTCGACGGTCTCTCCTGTCTCTTGACCGGGTTTAACCAGGTGTCTGGCAACAATGCAATCATAAGAAAGCCCCGTGTCAAATAAACAAGAAGTATGAGAACCGTTCAAAATAACAGTACCTCGCGTTGAGGGTCTGTCTCCCTCTACGGGTTGTGAATCACTGTCAATAATTCCGCCTCGCGATACTGTCAATAAGCATCCGATGCGTTTAGGCTCGGTGTGCTCGGTCTGTTCATTAGTGCCGTGCTCAGGGGTTCTGCCTTTGCCACCTTGTCCTTTCTGGCTGCGCTGCCATGTAGGGCGGTCGGGTTGATCAGACTGTTTACTGGTTGGGGTACTTGTTTTTGTAGAACTTGGATTTTTCAGGAGGGGGGTTTTGAGGTCCAGTTTCTCTGTGGTTATTCTGATTAGAAGCCTGAGAAGATTGGTCTAGATTATTCTTTCGAAAATGCTCCTCTGTCGGTTTACGTTTTGTGGCCGGCAGTTCGGCCAGCGCATTTTGATAACGCTCAGACCTTTCCAAGATGTATTCAAGCTTTTCTGCACCCTGCTCAGCTAGAAATCTCCGGGTATCAGCAGACAAAGTGTTCTTTATTTGTTCTGTTATAACAAATTCCTCAAGACCTTCATAGGTAGAGGGGAGCTGTGAAAGCTCAAGGCACTTTGTCAAGTATCCCTTCAACCGAGACGAGAACTGCTGAAAAGTTTCAGAGCTCTCCTTCCTGCTGTTGCGAAACAGTTGCAAAAATTTGCGAGCATTCATTTCAAAGCGCTCCAGTAACGCTTTCTTCAACGCATCATAGTTGTCTTGTTGGCTGCTTTCAAGTTTAGCGTAAACATCCTACGCACTGCTTTTAAAAGCCTGAGAAAGCTTCATATTCCAACGCGACCTCTCTAAACCGTACAGAGTTGCAATTTTCTCAAAATTTTCTAGATACGTGTCAATCTTCTCGTTAGGACAAGAGAAAGACTCTAGCGCAAAATACATAGCAGTGAGATGAGTAGATTGAGTGTTAGAAGGATCAGTCAAAGAAGAATGAGGAGAAGACTCTCCATTGCTGGAGGTAGAGGCAGCACCACGACTTTGGACTTCTAGAGCTTTAAGAGCCAACTCATGTTGTCTCTCCTTCTCTCTTTCCTCATGCTGTCTCTCCTTCTCTCTTTCCTCATGCTGTCTCTCCGTCTCTCTTTCGTTCGCCCTGCGAATTTCCATTTCCTCATCCATCTTCTTCTGCTCTAATTTACGGTCTTCCGCTGCTTTCCTCTCTGCTGCTTTTTCCTTCTGCTCCACATCATATCTCTCAAGTTCGTCCCTGACGAAAGCTTTCGCTTCGTCGCCGTCCAGTCCCTCTTCCATTGCTTCCTGTCTGAGCATCTGCCTCAGTTTCGCCCTCTCAGCCATAATAAATCAGTGACTGAGACGACTCAAGGAAGAAAAGAAGAAAAAGGATATTCTGGTTCCTACTACTTACGAGAAAATACCAAAATTAAAAAAAGATGATATACTTTACCCTGGGATACCTCCTCCAAAAATATATAGTATCTAACTATCGCTGATATTAATCGGCAATAAAGCACCTAATGCAGACGACTACGCCAAATAAATGGTAGTTAAGATTAATGACTGAAAAATAAGTTGCTACAGTGGAAACAAAATAATTATTGCAAAAATTTAAAGAGAAAAAAAATCCCTTAATTTTTTAGTCCACTACAAGTTCACCCCTGAAGACAGTTAGGGTAAGGGAGGCAATTACAGGAAGTATAGTCTGATCGCGCTCCTTAGCTTAGCTCAAACACCTACTTCTTCAGAACCCTGTGACTGTTAGACAATCACAAACTTTACCAGCGTTTAGTATTACAAAATCCAAAATTAACGTATATTCCGACAAAATCAACCTGTAACTCAAATGTATAATGCTGTGGAAAAAACCCAATAAATATTAGTTGTGTGGTCAGCACGCCCAATAACAGGTCGATTCGTCTAGGGGATAAATTATTAAAAGATACGAAACTCACAAGACATCACACTCTTACTCTATATCAGAATAAAGAAAATAAATCCTGCAGACGAGCTGATATTCGTATTTGCTCAGGACTAGAGTTCAATTCCCGGAAAACGAGCCACCATTCTGTCGTAGATTTTTGATAGGGGAATTAAGACTTGGGTTGGTCCCTTCTGAATAGATTAGAATGAGTGATAGCCACAGTGAGAGATGATAGTAGAAATAGATTTCCACGAGTGAGATGGTAGAAATTTATAGAGGCTGTCCCGGAAAGCGAGAATCTTCTCTCTCTCCGCCTATCTTCTACAACAGATCCAGAGGAGTCAGACAGTCTATAAACTATATATATTAATATATATATTACCACTCACGTGCACACACACACACACACAATTGACGACATGTAGACACACACAAATGGGAAAACTATAACAATGATTATATAGATATTTGGGAACGAGCTGACCCGACACACTGATTAAGTTCAAGGGAATTCTTAATTATCAGAAAATTCCATCACAACACATAAAATTACATCAAAGCATATACAAATAGTCAAAAAAAGTCAATAAAAATGCTACAAGAATGATAGACCCACAGCATGATCCTATCCCTCAAGGTATGCCTACAGTCCTGGTAGAAGAAAGTGATAGCCCCCAAGGAATCAAGGATACATTAGCGGTAATCTAATTTTCCCTTTTTAAAGGTATGAACACACTTAGATATTAGTATGATCTATCCTAAGGAAAAGTATCTTGTTGCAACAAAAAAACTTGCATACAGAAATTACAAAGTGGGTGAAATTTGGTATACCATAAAAGAGTCACTCGTTCCTGCTTTCTCTCGGTTCATTCATCATGGCCCTGTCTCACACAACCTTACCTACAATCGTGCTGCTGGTCGCCGTCTGGCGCACGTTATGACACAATCTGTTTTATCGTTTGATGAAGCGGATACCCAGCTCTGCAGATCTTGATTTCATCCAATTTGTCCGGGGAGCGTCTTCTTCAGGCGATAATTTTGTTCAGATTTTAAGTTAGTGTCACTTTATCAGTTCAGGTAAGAATTAGTTTTCAAGCGTGCTCACAGGATCAGAATCACGAGGTTTCCACTACTCAGGAACAATGTCAGGTTTGTAACTTCGAACAAAAGGAAAAAAAATTCTTGGTCACACTACAAGTTGACATAATTTGTGGAACGTTACTGTTTGTAATAGTTTACTTGCCACAAGGGCTGAACTGTACTTAAGTTTTCTCAGGAAGAATAAAATCTGGCGCAATAGGCCCTGTGACGTACGTCTAGTTTGACAAGTGAATTTTCCCTGATATGATGGATGATTTAAAAGGGATCTTTAGCTTTTCATAACATTAGAACCCCTGAACATTTGTTGTAACTTTTCGTCTCGCCAGAGAGAATCGATTTCACCGGGACTCATTTAGTATGCGGCACGAGATCAAAGAGTCAGACTGAGGGATTTCAGGGGAGACTATCGGCGCTATCAAAGACAGTAGTGGTCCCTGAAACGATTTCGCATCTCGGTGTTAAGCACGGAACCGAGCGCAGCCAGAGCGAACGGGGAAAGCTGACGCAACGAGCGAACGAAGATACGAGAGGCCAGGGGCGGCTTCTCTCTTTGGATTTGGCGGTCAGATCCCCCAAAGTTCGTGAGATCAAATAAGCTGTCAAGTTTATCATGTCCCACTCAACTTACATTCCATTTTAGCTAAATAGACCATTAAGACTAGACACGTTATCACTCGCTGGCCAGACTTTTACAGAAGCACTAGCTTTATTGAAATCTGGTTATAGATTTTCCCCTGGATTTTATATATATATTTGCAGTGTTTTCTATTCTGTGCAGAGCGGTAATATATATTGTGTAAAGTGATCAGTGGTCTAGTTCAGTCATTATATTTCATTGGATTTTGTGTTAATTTAAATCTATTAAATTAAACCATTGATACCGACTAGATTTGCTGATGGTTCTGTCTGAATGTTATATGCATAACGTTAATGTTATTATGTCTTTGAAACCACCGCTGATAACGGCGCTAAGTCTAAATGTTATATAATCTCTGTTTACACCCACTGTTGCGAGTGTAGTGGTTTGGTCTATATCATCGCCACGCAGGCTAATTTAATATATGTGTGCTGCTGTCCTGTCACTGTGTCTGGAATGTTGACCTGGGTGTGTGTTGATATGATCGCACACCACAGTACGTACATAAGAGTACATTCAGGAGTCAAAAAGGGTTGCAAACGACTAGAACAGTTCGATACTGTTTATTCCGTACAACACAGACACGATGACATAAATGACACACATTCGACAGCAAAACACGAATCATATAATTTCCACATTGCATTAAATATATATAATACGGCCTGTCCACATCCTGGCCTAAACAGTACTTCAATACTCAATAAAGCCTGCACCACACGGCAGCTATAATAATGTTCATATGGCCTAAACAGTACTTCAATACTCAATAAAGCCTGCATCACACGGCAGCTCTAATAATCTTCATATGGCCTAAACAGTACTCCAATACTCACTAAAGCCTGCATCACACGGCAGCTATAATAATCTTCATATGGCCTAAACAAATCTTCAATACTCAATAAAGCCTGCACCACACGGCAGCTATAATAATCTTCATATGGCCTAAACAGTACTTCATTACTCCATAAAGCCTGCAACACACGGCAGCTATAATAATCTTCATATGGCCTAAACAGTACTGCATTACTCAATAAAGCCTGCAACACACGGCAGCTATAATAATCTTCATATGGCCTAAACAGTCTTCACTGCAGTTTATCAAATAGGCTGTACACACAGCGAAATATATAAGTCGACATTTTCTCAAATCCTACGTAGGCATACATTATCCAAAAACACTGGGACTCGACCTACACGGTCCACGCCCAAAACACAACTCCCTAAAATCACACACTAGTCCCACCAAAAAACCCGTCACGAGATTCGGTTGTCTTGAACACCGTTCTCGATAACACATGCAGACTAGCGAGCTATTCACATAACTCAAAACAGTACAGAATAAATACATTAAACAGCGTTCACACGCTTATCTGTACTCTGTCACCCGAAAAATAGGAAAAGATAATTCTATCCTAAAGTCAGACAAGTATCCGCTTAATCAAGCGTTGCAACTCGAAATTTAATATGTTCAAAACACCATTCTAAAGATTACTTCCCCTTCCATAAATTCCACTTGCAACAACCATCTCAATAGTTCTAGTTGTAAATATAATGATCTATCTATCATATTATTTCAAAAGATAATAGATGCTTAAATTAACTTTTAAAGTCGCGAAGGAACTTATAATTAATAAATTCAGTTAAGTCCTAGTTTTATAGATGTGGGTTTTTAACCACTAGAATTCGCGCAGTGTTTATTAAATACATAATTAAATACTCGAGTGTATTATAGGCTTAACGGGAAATTCATCGCGCTTTAGAAGGTTATTTGTTTTCGGTATGTTACATGTCTTTTGTTTTCTTTCATACAGAGTGATCGTAACCTGTGCGATCCCAGCATTAAGAAGGCAATAAAGAAATCAATCTAAGCAAGGCAAAGCATAAACAGTGTGTAGAGTTCCCCTGACGCAGAACTTGTTGAGACTGTGTAAATTTTTAATCTTTGAGGCGATTCTATGTTTGGAATTCCGCTATCTAACTTATAGCAAAGAAAGCACACCCAAAGACAAATTTAACGCACCATCAAACAACTTAAGTCGTAACGGGAAGAAGAACACTGGCCCGAGCTTTGTTAGTTTACTGACACAGAGAGATAATTCATAATTTCCTGAACAGTGATGTGACTAGTTTTCTCACTGGACTTAAACCATACCTCACGGATAAGGTGTACCAGCACGCGTAAGAATTTTATTATCAGCGGCATAGTCAAATAGACCACACCATCCTCACCCCGGTATCAGAGACCGTGCCCTCCCATAGAAACTGTTATTAAGAAAAGAGACACAACTACAGATTCTTTTTCCAGCGATTACGGGATCCTTTTATGTGCTGACCGCCTACCCGCTAATCTGGGGCTAGAACTTGAACAAACACTCATACATTTAGTTTGAGGTGTAACTGCTGTTGTGTTATTCTATGGAGTGCAAAATTTTTTCACAATCGGTAAGTGAGAGCAAGATGAGTGAAGGCCTTTGCTAGCGCGTGTATGAATGACAGGAAATTAATTCTTTTGTGTGACCATTTTGTTAACTTGCTTACCTGGTAATATTTATCTTTTCTGTATACCCTACATTGTTCCTTTAAGTGGGATAGTGGATAATTTGTTAACTCTGTTTAAAACCACCTCCTTTCCATTTGCTTAGTAAAGGGAAGAACAGCTGTGAAGAACAGGTTTTTTTCTATCACCTATACCTAATTTTGTAACACCTCTTTCAGAGTAATTAACTTCACTGTTAGGTTAACGTACATATGTTCCTGATCTTATCTATCTTTGGACTGGGTTTATCTTTGTCTAATAAGCGGGAAGGGCTTAGTCGATACCAATCTTCTTCACCCCTTCCAAACTTGTTATTTGCATTTGTGTACTTATGATAATTTATGTAATATCTGATATTTTTAGTGATTGATGTTTAAAGTGAATAAAATCACATAAACTCATTTAGTTCTGTGTGTTGGATATACCCAAAGCCCAATCATTCCCTATTCGTTTAATATAGTTTGTATCCACGTTGTCTGAGTGCTTGAAAGCAACAAATCGGTGTGAGCGCAGACGTGTGTCTGGAAAACTGGCAAATAATTGTTTGACCAGGAGAGTGGAAGAGAAGATTGAGAGAAACGATTTGTCGTAAATACGTCTGTCTTTACTCTCCTCCAGCACTCTGTGGAGCATCATATTTAATCTACATTTTCTATCACTGAGCTTTCCATCATACATTTTTCACTCTAAACCGGTCCACTATTTCTAAGACTCTTTTCTCTCAAAATAAAATTACGACAATATTTGGCCGGCTCGCCGGGATAATTTTGAGATACATTTGATGCACACATATTTGTGGGCTGGTTCTGGGATCTTGAGCTACATTTGAGGCAATCGCATAGCCGGGATAAAGATATTTTGAGTCTGATTTAGTTTGGGTCTAACTAGGTAGAGTGTGAATGATTTGTCTTTGTGAATTAGGGAAATAAATAATTACACCCCTAGACAAACGTTCTTTAAGTATTTGGGTTGTCCACACAGCATATTTACAGGTTGTTTTCTCTCCACAGCAGTAGAAAGTACAGATAAACAAATATATTTGCTATTATAATTATCCTCTGGCGGAGATAATTCAATTTCTTTCTTTATAAGAGTTGCTGGGATTGCGTGATTGTTTTACAGTCACAAAGGTTTTTGAAGTTAAAAAGAGTTGAGCTTAGCTAAAGACGGATTGTTCTGATTTTTAAAAAATTAAGTTAACAACGTCTCATCTCAATAATTGACTTTAGGGACGGAGTTTGTTGTCAGAGATTAAAAATTTAGTGGAAAAATTTTTTTTTCTTTTAAATTGTTTTAATATAAATTTTTCTCAACTGTTAGTAAAAGTAGATTCTTTTCCAGCGTAACTTACCATTTAGTGGCATAGTCGCTTGCGTTTAGAGCCTTAATTGCCAGATAATAGCAGCGATAAGTTTGCACAGTACAGGTAGGAGGTAACACAGGTAAATTTATACTTGTGTTTTTTTCTCGTAGCGGTTCAGAGTTCCTCCCTTTCGCGTTGCTTCTTACTAGTTCTCTAGGCATACTTCATCTTATTCTTTAACAATGGCAGAGAGGATAAAGATGAGGTCCATCTTGAGGCTGGAAGCGAAAGAGGCAGGATTAGATGCAGAAGCTGCAAACGCGTTTATTAACCAGGAATTGGAAATATATGACGCGGAGCAACAGAGAGCCGAAGCTGAGAGGAAGGCGGAGCAACAGAGAGAGCCGAAGCTGAGAGGAAGGCGGAGCAACAGAGAGCAGAAGCTGAGAGGAAGGAAGAGAAAGAAAGAACAGAGAGGAGAGAAGCCCAGGAGAGGGCAGATAAGAAAGAAGCGGAAGAACGTCTTTTGGAACAGAAGAAAATTTAAGCAGAGATGGAAACTCGCAGAGAGAGAGAGAGAGAGAGAGAGAAGGAAAGACAGCATCAACTGGCGCTTAAGGCTCTAGAGAGTCGGGGCGCCTCTACTTCGACTAACGGAGAGCCGTCTTCGCCCCAGTCTCAATCAATGGACCTCTCCAGTACTCAATCTGCCCAATTAACTGCTATGTCGTTTTCTTTAGAATCTTTTCCTAGCCCTAACGAAAAAATTGACAGCTACCTAGAAAAATTCGAGAGACTCGCGAATCTTTATGGGTTAGAGAGTACCCGCTGGGCGCTTAAACTCTCAATGTCACTGAAAGGCAATGCTTATGACGTGTACACAAAGCTGGGACCGAATCAACATGATTACGACATGTTGAAAAAGGCCTTACTACAGCAGTTTGAGATGACTGCCCGAAAGTTTCTGCAGTTGTTCAGAAACAGCCGAAAAGAGAGCACGGAAACATTTCCCCAGTTCTCTTCACGTCTCACGGGTTATCTGACAAAGTGCATTGAATTATCTGACCTACCTCTTTCATATGAGGGACTCCTCGAACTTGTTCTTGTGGAGCAGATAAAATCCACTTTGTCGAATGAAACACGTAGATTTTTGGCGGAACAGGGGGCAGTCAGGCTTGAAGACATACTCAATAAAGCCGAACGCTATAGCAATGCAATGGCCGAACTTCCCAGCACTAAACGTAAACCCACCGATGAGCCATCTCGAAAACAGAATCTAGAGCAGGCATCCTATTCTTCCACTTCCTCTCAACATTATAACCAACGAGATAACAATACCCAGAAACCCCCCCAGGAAAAAACGAAATTCTACAAAACCCGATACCCCCCCAACATAGGCACCTAGTCAAACCCGGTCAGGAGACAGAGGAAACCGTCAAACTTAGTGGAGTTTTCAGGAGTGATGCACCCAGGACGCTTCCTATCGCACTGGTAGAAATACACTCTGACTTTGTCAGAGGAGTTATTAAAGCGGCCATAATGGATGATCCGATCTACCCAGTTATCCTGGGATGTAGATATGTGTTCATTGGGAGACCTAAGGAGCCGATTGTGGCAGCGGTAACCACAAGAGGGCAAGCCAAGAAGGAGAGGGAGCCTGCGCCAAACTTGTTGCCGAATGAACTGAAGGAGGCGCAACAAAAGGACCCTACTCTGGCGCCCTGCTTTAAAAAACTGCCCATGGCTAAGGACCCCAGACACAACGGAGACATTTTTTCTAAGGATGGTGTATTGTATCGTAGAACGGGCAACCCGGACACGGGGAATAACCAGCTCCTAGTACCGACGCAGTACAGAAACCAGATCTTAGAAATGGGGCACTCTCTTCCCTTTAGCGGACACATGGGACAAAACGCCACTATTCAGCGAATAAAAAACCACTATTGGTGGCCAGGAATGAACTCTGACATTGTCAGGTATGTGAAATCCTGCGCCCAGTGCCAACGGGTAGCACCCAAGCACTTGACACCCCCAGTACCTATGGGGCAAATGCCAATAGTAGGGACTCCATTTGAACGGGTTGCTGTCGACATTATTGGTCCTCTGGAAAAGACCAAAAGAAGGAACAGGTTCATCCTGACCTTAGTTGACACTTGCACTATGTGGGCCGAAGCCGTACCGCTACCATGCACTAATTCCAAGCATGTCGCAGAAGCCCTTGTGCAAATTTTTACACGGTTGGGATTCCCTCAACAAGTTTTGACGGACAATGGATCCCAATTCCGTAGCCTGTTAATGGAGGAGATCTTTAAGATCTTGAGGGCCAAACATATCCACATAAGTCCCTACCATCCGGCCGGAAATGGGCTCGTGGAACGTTTTAACGGTACCCTCACCATGATGTTACGTAAGCTGGGTCAGGAGAAACCGGAAGACTGGGACCAATATATATCGGCTGCCTTATTCGCCTACCGAGAGGTACACCAAGCGTCTACGGGTTTTGCGCCAGCTACACTTTTATTTGGCAGACCTATTAAGGGGCCACTAGAAGCCTTACTTCGGTCCCTGACAGACCAGAAGGCTGACGAGACAGTCGTCTCTGCAAGCAAGTATGTATCTGAGCTTAAGGAAAGGCTAAAGCTAGGATGGGATCTAGCTACTACCAACCTTAAGAAAGCCCGCGCTAAAATTACTAAAAGATACAACAAAGCTGCAAAAGAGAGAGAACTACAACCAGGGGAGAAAGTCCTATTGCTACTTCCAACCGGAAGCAATAAACTTCGCATCGGATGGCAAGGACCGTTTACCGTCCTTAAAAAGTTCTCACGTACCAACTACAAGATCTCCATCAAAGGAAAGGAGAAGGTCTTCCACATAAATCTGCTAAAGAAATATTTGGAAAGACCGGTGCCATCCTCCGAGCATCTCCTGGCTGTCGCCATAGCAACGGAAGACGAGGAAGATGATGATGGTTGCATGGAGTATCCATTGCAACCCACAGAATCCTTTAAAGATGTCAAGTTCGGCGACAATCTCTCACCAGAACAACAAACAGAAACTAGGGCTCTACTAAAACAGTACAGTGCAGTCTTAACGGATGTACCTGGTCGAACAAATCTCATTGAATTTGATATGAAATTAACAAACGAGACCCCTGTTCAAACCAGAGTTTACCCCATCCCCTGCGCTAAAGCTGATGCACTTCGCGGAGAAATAGACAAGCTGCGTCAGGCAGGAATTATCAGTGAGTCTACATCTCCTTACAGCTCGAGTGTAGTGCTGTTGCAGAAGCCCAATAAGGAAGTTCGGCTGTGCATTGATTACAGGTTGCTAAACGCTGTAACGGAATTCCAGCCCGAACCTCTCCAAACTGTTTCTGAGTTGTTCACCAAGCTCAGCAAAGCAAAGATCTTCTCCAAGATTGACCTCAGCAAAGGTTATTATCAAATACCAGTTAAGGAGGAAATTAAACCTTTGTTAGCTTTCAGCACTAGTGAAGGACATTACACATTTAACGTGATGCCGTTCGGTTTGCATAACGCACCAGGAGTGTTCACCAGGATGATGAGGAAGCTTCTACAACCTTTGCAAAGTCCCCATATCCTTAATTTCATGGATGACATCTTAATTGCATCGGAAACCTATGAAGAACATATTGCTACGGTTGCTATGCTCCTCAGGAGACTACAGGAAACGGGTCTCACAGCCAGACCTAGCAAATGTCTCATCGGGTTTGAACAGTTAGACTTCCTGGGGCACACTATTTCTCACGGATGCAGTTGGCCTATTAAGAAGAACGTGGAGAAAATAGTGGCAGCAAAAAGACCCCGAACGAAGAAAGACGTACGTTCCTTCATATCGCTATGTGCATACTATCAGAAGTACACCCAGAACTTCAACGGACTGACGGCACCGCTGACTGACCTCACAAAGAAAGGTTGTCCTGATAAGGTCATATGGGATCAAAAGTGCCAACACGCGTATAGCACTTTGAAAGGACAGTTGTCTGCATACCCCATTTTGAGGTTGCCTGACCTCAAGAAACCTTTTGTACTGAGAGTCGACGCGTCAGGTCAGGGCATCGGGTCAACACTGCTTCAAGCCGATGACAGCGACCTGAACATGCTATTTCCAGTTGCCTATGGCAGTCGGAAATTAAATAAAGCGGAACGGAACTACAGCGTAGTTGAAAGGGAATGTCTTGCTCTGATTGACGGTATCAGACGCCATCATGAGTTTCTTTATGGTACATCTTTCACGGTGCAAACAGACCACGCTCCGTTAGCATTTCTTGGTGCCAATAAAGAAGTTAACGCAAGGATCATGCGTTGGGCGCTTCTTTTAAGCGTTTATTCTTTCAAAGTGGAATATATTCCGGGAAGACAGAATGTCGGGGCTGATTTCCTGAGTAAAAACTGGTCTACAGAGGAAGAAGAGCAAACTGAAGATACCACTCATCCTAAAATCACCAATCAGGTCACCTCCATTGTCAAAAAAATGAAACATGAAAAATAGTTTCATGTCTAAAAGTGGGGACGATTGTGACGTACGTCTAGTTTGACAAGTGAATTTTCCCTGATATGATGGATGATTTAAAAGGGACCTTTAGCTTTTCATAACATTAGAACCCCTGAACATTTGTTGTAACTTTTCGTCTCGCCAGAGAGAATCGATTTCACCGGGACTCATTTAGTATGCGGCACGAGATCAAAGAGTCAGACTGAGGGATTTCAGGGGAGACTATCGGCGCTATCAAAGACAGTAGTGGTCCCTGAAACGATTTCGCATCTCGGTGTTAAGCACGGAACCGAGCGCAGCCAGAGCGAACGGGGAAAGCTGACGCAACGAGCGAACGAAGATACGAGAGGCCAGGGGCGGCTTCTCTCTTTGGATTTGGCGGTCAGATCCCCCAAAGTTCGTGAGATCAAATAAGCTGTCAAGTTTATCATGTCCCACTCAACTTACATTCCATTTTAGCTAAATAGACCATTAAGACTAGACACGTTATCACTCGCTGGCCAGACTTTTACAGAAGCACTAGCTTTATTGAAATCTGGTTATAGATTTTCCCCTGGATTTTATATATATATTTGCAGTGTTTTCTATTCTGTGCAGAGCGGTAATATATATTGTGTAAAGTGATCAGTGGTCTAGTTCAGTCATTCTATTTCAATGGATTTTGTGTTAATTTAAATCTATTAAATTAAACCATCTCAATAGTTCTAGTTGTAAATATAATGATCTATCTATCATATTATTTCAAAAGATAATAGATGCTTAAATTAACTTTTAAAGTCGCGAAGGAACTTATAATTAATAAATTCAGTTAAGTCCTAGTTTTATAGATGTGGGTTTTTAACCACTAGAATTCGCGCAGTGTTTATTAAATACATAATTAAATACTCGAGTGTATTATAGGCTTAACGGGAAATTCATCGCGCTTTAGAAGGTTATTTGTTTTCGGTATGTTACATGTCTTTTGTTTTCTTTCATACAGAGTGATCGTAACCTGTGCGATCCCAGCATTAAGAAAGCAATAAAGAAATCAATCTAAGCAAGGCAAAGCATAAACAGTGTGTAGAGTTCCCCTGACGCAGAGCTTGTTGAGACTGTGTAAATTTTTAATCTTTGAGGCGATTCTATGTTTGGAATTCCGCTATCTAACTTATAGCAAAGAAAGCACACCCAAAGACAAATTTAACGCACCATCAAACAACTTAAGTCGTAACGGGAAGAAGAACACTGGCCCGAGCTTTGTTAGTTTACTGACACAGAGAGATAATTCATAATTTCCTGAACAGTGATGTGACTAGTTTTCTCACTGGACTTAAACCATACCTCACGGATAAGGTGTACCAGCACGCGTAAGAATTTTATTATCAGCGGCATAGTCAAATAGACCACACCATCCTCACCCCGGTATCAGAGACCGTGCCCTCCCATAGAAACTGTTATTAAGAAAAGAGACACAACTACAGATTCTTTTTCCAGCGATTACGGGATCCTTTTATGTGCTGGCCGCCTACCCGCTAATCTGGGGCTAGAACTTGAACAAACACTCATACATTTAGTTTGAGGTGTAACTGCTGTTGTGTTATTCTATGGAGTGCAAGATTTTTTTTTTTACAATCGGTAAGTGAGAGCAAGATGAGTGAAGGCCTTTGCTAGCGCGTGTATGAATGACAGGAAATTAATTCTTTTGTGTGACCATTTTGTTAACTTGCTTACCTGGTAATATTTATCTTTTCTGTATACCCTACATTGTTCCTTTAAGTGGGATAGTGGATAATTTGTTAACTCTGTTTAAAACCACCTCCTTTCCATTTGCTTAGTAAAGGGAAGAACAGCTGTGAAGAACAGGTTTTTTTCTATCACCTATACCTAATTTTGTAACACCTCTTTCAGAGTAATTAACTTCACTGTTAGGTTAACGTACATGTGTTCCTGATCTTATCTATCTTTGGACTGGGTTTATCTTTGTCTAATAAGCGGGAAGGGCTTAGTCGATACCAATCTTCTTCACCCCTTCCAAACTTGTTATTTGCATTTGTGTACTTATGATAATTTATGTAATATCTGATATTTTTAGTGATTGATGTTTAAAGTGAATAAAATCACATAAACTCATTTAGTTCTGTGTGTTGAATATACCCAAAGCCCAATCATTCCCTATTCGTTTAATATAGTTTGTATCCACGTTGTCTGAGTGCTTGAAAGCAACAAATCGGTGTGAGCGCAGACGTGTGTCTGGAAAACTGGCAAATAATTGTTTGACCAGGAGAGTGGAAGAGAAGATTGAGAGAAACGATTTGTCGTAAATACGTCTGTCTTTACTCTCCTCCAGCACTCTGTGGAGCATCATATTTAATCTACATTTTCTATCACTGAGCTTTCCATCATCATTTTTCACTCTAAACTGGTCCACTATTTCTAAGACTCTTTTCTCTCAAAATAAATTTACGACAGGCCCGTTATGTCATTTCACCTTTAAAGGTCTTGTAAAGATTTTACACCAAGTGTTTTAAGGAAAATGTTTTAGTTCTTCTCAGATATTACTCATCAGTACTTAACGCTGGCAAAGTTTGGGTTAACCCGAGTTTTCTTCACTAAATAGAGGAAAAAACACATCTAAAATAATTATACATACTATGTACTCGTTATAACTTACATTTTAAACTGCAAGCGTAGCGCTTGACTTATTGTTTAAATTCCCGTGAAGTAGTTATATTTAAAAAAATCAATCACCATGAATTTGAAATACATATAAATATATTTCGTCAATACTCATGAGGCATCAGTGCATTTACTAGTTAGTTTAAAATATTCTCGACTGAGTATTTAGCAGTAAAATCAAATTCATTTATAGCTGCATGATTTTAAGCTAGAAATATAATTTATTCTGCTTTCCACTGAAACACGTCACTAGAAAATAATACAGACTATATTTTAATTCTCTCTGCACAAAAGAACTAGTGAAATATGGAATAAGCGATTTAACACTTTAAACACTTCAC
The DNA here is from genome assembly GCA_024509875.1 of Oreohelix idahoensis. Taxonomy (NCBI): domain Eukaryota; kingdom Metazoa; phylum Mollusca; class Gastropoda; order Stylommatophora; family Oreohelicidae; genus Oreohelix; species Oreohelix idahoensis. The sequence goes on along the minus strand of JAMPIV010011090.1, from coordinate 432,270 downwards.
AAAATACTAGATATCTAATATATAATATTTACCTCCGCACAGAACTACAGATTAATGCCACGAACTAGAATCGTTCAATATAATAGTAGTCTAGAACTCGGCAAAATGTTGCCCAGAAACTAAAGACTTTTCAATACACAAGATATTCTTCTAGCCTGGCGATCTGTCTACTGCAGATTTAGGAGTACGAATGAAATCTAGTTTCAAACTCTGGTTAATATCTTAAACCAGACAAAAGATCCCACTATTTCCAAAAACCCGATCTCTCCCCTTTCCTAACACCTACGTACCTTAGACGCTGGACATAACATGCCAAACGCGTCTTAGACACCTCACTGCTAACGAAACTGGCCGAGAGTGCCGTGACAGAGGAAATTACCAGACAAATGTCTCATTCTGCGCCGTGCAGATGTCGGTTATCACACCTCACGCCGGAGAAACGTTCGTTTCAGGTGAAAATGCTAGACCAAAAGTCTGCTCCTATGTCTGAGTATGAAACATAATCACACATCTCGTCTGACTGCAGCGACTGACACGTTATATAATAACATGCGTGTGCGTTTCTAAATGAGGAAAGAAACAGGCGAAAGTATGAATGGGAAAATAGTAATGTTTATAGTCGCAAACGTACGAATGCGAAAACACAGGAAAAGGATAAAAGAGCGATAATAAAGTAGAGGACACGGGTAGAAAAAGAAAGGAAATATAGAAAATTTATTGATCATAATCTCTATGCGACAATCACCATCATCATCACCATCATCATCACCATCATGATCATCACCATCACCACCATCAGAATCACCATCATCATCACCATCATGATCATCACCATCATCATCAACATCACCATCAGAATCACCATCACCATCATCATCACCATCATGATCATCACAATCACCATCATGATCATCACAATCACCACCAACATCATCACCATCACCATCATCAACATCACCATCAGAATCACCATCATCATCACCATCATCATCATCACCATCATCATCACCACCATCATCACCATCATCATCACCATCACCATCATCATCATCATCATGAGCATCAGCATGATCACAACCATCCACAAGCAGCACGTGCCGACAACATAATTCTCGTCTGCTCTTTCCAAGCACGTCATCTTTATCTCTTTAATGTCCGTCTCCAGTTCTCTTCTCCAAAAGTTTTTTTCCATCTCCCTCTGACCTTGGGCATTGTCAGAACAAAGACTGTCATGTAATACTATCATCAGATTTCCTTGGTATGTTTCCTATTTATCACGAGCGTCGTCGTCTCATCTCTTGTTCCACTGCCACATTTCTGGTTCTTGTTATCAGTTCCACACTGGAGATCTTGCCATCAGATCTACATTGGAGAACTTGTCATCGCTTCCACAAATGAGATCTTGTCATCAGTTCTTCATTAAGATTTTGTCATCAGTTCTACAGTATAGATCTTTTCGCCAGTTCTACTTTAGAGATCTTGTCATCAGTTCTACATTAGAGATCTTGTTATCAGTTCCACACTGGAGATCTTGTCATCATGTTATTGGTAATGTTGTCATCAGTTGCTCATTGGAGATGTTGTCATCATGTCTACATTATAGATCTTGTCATAAGTTCCACGTTAGAGATCTTGTCATCAGTTCCACATTAGTGATCTTGTCATCAGTTCCACATTGAGATCTTGTCATCAGTTCCACATTGAGATCTTGTCATCAGTTCCACATTGGGGATCTTGTCATCAGTTCCACATTGGAGATCTTGTCATCAGTTCCACATTGAGATCTTGTCATCAGTTCCACATTGGAGATCTTGTCATCAGTTCCACATTGAGATCTTGTCATCAGTTTCACATTAGTGATCTTGTCATCAGTTCCACATTGAGATCTTGTCATCAGTTCCACATTGGAGATCTTGTCATCAGTTTCACATTGAGATCTTGTCATCAGTTTAACATTGAGATCTTGTCATCAGTTTCACATTGAGATCTTGTCATCAGTTTCACATTAGAGATTTTGTCAAACCGTTTCAATCCTTCTATTCATGTGTATGTTTGGAGAAGGCTTTCTAGAGACAGTGCTACAATGTTTACTCAATCCGCCGTAAGGAGCACATGAGTTAGTGCAGGCTCTCTATAACAACTACAGTGCTGGCTGTTTATAACAACTACAGTGCTGGCTGTTTATAACAACTACAGTGCTGGCTGTTTATAACAACTACAGTGCTGGCTGTTTATAACAACTACAGTGCTGGCTGTTTATAACAACTACAGTGCTGGCTGTTTATAACAACTACAGTGCTGGCTGTTTATAACAACTCCGTTAAGAGCACCAAGGAGAGATAACAAGAAGTTTCAGAGCCCCGCATGACGTCATGCTCGTAACGAGGGCAGATTATCTCTATACGACCCACACCCCTGGAACTACGAGGGCAGATCATCTCTATACGACCCACACCCCTGGAACTACGAGGGCAGATTATCCCTATACGACCCACACCCCTGGAACTGCAAGGCATATTATCCCTATACGACCAACACTTCTGGAACTACAAAGGCATATTATCCCTAAACGACTCACACCCCTGGAACTACAAAGGCAGATTATCCCTAAACGACCCACACCCCTGGAACTACAAAGGCATATTATCCCTATACGACCCACACCCCTGGAACTACAAAGGCAGATTATCCCTATACGACCCACACCCCTGGAACTACAAAGGCATATTATCCCTAAACGACCCACACCCCTGGAACTACAAAGGCAGATTATCCCTATACCATCCACACCCCTGGAACTACAAGGGCAGATTCTTGTTATACGACCACACCTCTGCTCTTTCTCTAAAAGAACTTTGTCTCTTGTTTGCTGACATCTTAGCTGCTGACATCTTGTCTGTTGACATCTTGGCTGATGACACCTTGTCTGATGACATCTTGGCTGAAGACATCTTGGATGATAATATCTACTCTGTTGACACTTTGGCTGATGACATCTTGTCTGTTGACATCTTGTCTGATGACATCTTGTTTGATGACATCTTGTCTGCTGACATCTTGTCTGATGACATCTTGTATGATGACACCTTGGCTGATAACATCTACTCTGTTGACACTTTGGCTGATGACATCTTGTCTGCTGACATCTTGTTTGATGACATCTTGTCTGTTGACATCTTGGTTGATGACATCTTATCTGCTGACATAGTGGTTGCTGACATCTTGGCTGATGATATCGTGGTTGCTGACATCTTGGGTGATGACATCTTGTCTGTTGACATCTTGGCTGATGACATCTTATCTGCTGACATCGTGGTTGCTGACATCTTGGCTGATGACATCGTGGTTGCTGACATCTTGTCTGATGACATCTTGTCTGTTGACATCTTGGTTGCTGACATCTTGGCTGATGACATCTTGTCTGTGGACATCGTGGCTGATGACATCTTGGCTGCTGACACCGTGGTTGCTGACATCGTGGTTGCTGACATCTTGGCTGATGACATATTAGTTGATGGCATCTTGGCTGATAACATCTTGGCTGATGACATCGTGATTGATGACATCAGGGCTGATGACATCTTGGCTGATGGCATCGTGGCTGATAACATCTAGGCTGATGACATCTTTCCTGATGATGTCTTGGCCGATGACATCTTGGCTGATGACATCTTGGCTGACGACATCGTGGTTGCTGACATCTTGGCTGATGACGTCTTAGTTGCTGAAATCGTGTCTGATTACGTCTTGGTTGCTGGCATCGTGGTTGCTGACATCTTGGCTGATGAAATCTTGGCTGATGACATCGTGGTTGCTGACATCTTGGCTGATGACATCTTGCTTACCAACATATTGTCTGATGACATCTTGTCTGCTGACATCTTGGTTTCTGACATCTTGTCTGCTGACATCTTGGCTGATGACATCTTGGCTGCTGACATCTTGGCTGATGACGTCTTAGTTGCTGAAATCGTGTCTGATTACGTCTTGGTTGCTGGCATCGTGGTTGCTGACATCTTGGCTGATGACATCGTGGTTGCTGACATCTTGGCTGATGACATCTTGCTTACCAACATATTGTCTGATGACATCATGGTTGCTGACATCTTGGCTGATGACATCGTGGTTGCTGACATCTTGGCTGATGACATCATGGTTACTGACATCTTGTCTGATGACATCTTGTCTGCTGACATCTTGGTTTCTGACATCTTGTCTGCTGACATCTTGGCTGCTGACATCTTGGCTGCTGACATCTTGGCTGATGACATCTTGGCTGCTGACAACCTAGCTTCTGAGAGTAAGTCATTGTTGGTGAAATGTCCAATGCTGATTGGCTCGTGGTTACTCAAACTGAGAGGCGGACATTTTGAGGAATATTTATTTCATACAAACAGGTAATAATAATAACTTATTTTTGCTTCTGGTGGAGCATAAAACCACAGCTACAACTGTCCGCTTAATGGAAGTTTGCACCAATGTATTCACGTGCTTCTGGTGGAGCATAAAACCACAGCTACAACTGTCCGCTTAATGGAAGCTTGCACCAATGTATTCACGTGCTTCTGTAATGATGATCTCGGTAGCAGTTTAAGTTGCAACATATGTTGAAAGCCATATGTTGAAAGCCATATGTTGAAAGCCATATGTTGAAAACCATATGTTGAAAGCCATATGTTGAAAGCCATATGTTGAAAGCCGTATGTTGAAAGCCATATGTTGAAAACCATATGTTGAAAACCATATGTTGAAAGCCGTATGTTGAAAGCCGTATGTTGAAAGCCATATGTTGAAAGTCATATGTTGAAAGCTATATGTTGAAAGCCATATGTTGAAAGCCATATGTTGAAAGCCATATGCACAACCTCATGTTAGTCGCCTAGTACGAGGATCGTGAGAGGTCAAGGTCAATAGTCCCATTCTTTCTTGTCTTGTCAGAAAACTCCTGGCACAACAGGAGGCATACGAGCAGATAGCGCCTTACGATTTTTCGTAAACAATTCGAATTTTAAAAATATGCCCTGTCCATACTTGCCAAGGATGTACAGTAAACTATTTAGATAGCTCGATTATGATTGGCTGGAGTCAGTTTCCTGTATAAACAGAAAATATTACCATACTGGTGTACCATACATGCATCAACATGTTGCTCAAACAACAAGCGCTTGCTTCATCAAACAGACGAGATCACGCGAGAAACTCATGATATGCCGGCTTGGTTCATTCAGTCAGTGTCCTGACTGAGTTCCATGACACAGACTACAAACGTTTGCTGCTAGAAATAAACAAACAACTGTTACAGCTCTGACTTTTTCTGTCGGTTCCTCTCTTTCTCTCTCTCCCTTCTTTCTATCTATCCCCCTCTGTCTGTCCACTTCCCTCTTTCTGTCTATTCTTCTCTTTCTGTCAATCTCTCTCTTTCTGCCAGGTTAGCCTAACTACCGAAAAATTGAACGAGCAGAATCAGTAAAGCATAAAATAACAATTTAACATGTTTTAGATTTTTTTATTGCATAAAATTTGAGGACATAAATGTAAATTCTGTTATACTATGGTTAATATTCTTAAACCAGTCGTTCTGTTTGTGTAGCGAACGTTACTGTTCATTTGTTTACGTTCTATCGGTCATTCAAACAGTTTTGATTACTTTCTAAACGTCTTTATGACAGATTAGCTTACTTTCTGCACTGTTTGAAAACGGAGCTTACTGTCTACAAACCTGTAAAACAGTTAGATTTATCTTACACGTGTGGTAAAGCAAAGTTTGACCAAACTCACAACTACATGAAGGGAAGTAACCAGGAACAAACTCAAAATTACATCAAGGGAAGTAACCAGCAAGGAATGCCAGTGTCGTTTTATTTATTCAATTGTTCTCTCTTGTGCTCTATCTACACAGTGGCGTAACAAGAGAGTGTAATGGGGGCAGTAACAGTTTCAGGCTATTTTGCGCCCTAGGCAAGGCTAACTACTTGCAATCCCCCCCTCCCCTTTAAAAAAATTGCTAACTGATTTCCATTCGTGCTTACGAAAGATTGTCTAATTCAAAGCTCCACAACCTTTTTCACTTCGAGGCACACTTAAAGTGCCTTTAAAAATGTCAAGGCACACTATGATATTTAAATAATATTTATATTATATTTAAATAGGAGGGTATGGCAAATATTTTAAAATTCGATGCAATCATAAGACAACGCTCCGTAATTTTTTTGTGATGGATTTGTGGATGATGATAACTCAACTTCTTATCTGTAAAATTGTGCATGTGAAATTCCTTCGTAATATTTTAACATACCATATAATTTTGTATACCATTATATGGTGTATTTTGCCTGATGTGACGGCACACTTGACAGACACCGACGGCACACTAAAGTGCTGCGGCACACTGGTTGTGGAGTACTGGTCTCATACATGGTCCCTTCGGGCAGTTATGTCTTGCAGGCTTTCTGTGTTAGGATCACTATCCTGTCTTTAGTTTTATCCATGATATCCAGGAGGGTTACTGCAGTTGTTGTCAGTGCTGGTACCTCACCTTTGAAGTTAACAGGACATCTCCAACGATCAGCTACATAATGAATGTCAGGTCCATTCTTTAGTTTCGTGTTTATGCCACGGATACATATTTTATTTTCATGTTGCCTGTACGTACACACATAATACCTTCTACATATATTCACATGGATCATAGAATGCAACTCTCGCACATAGAATACTACTCTCACACACAATAAAACTCTCACACAGAATACTCCTCTCACACATAACAATACTCTCACACATAATAATACTCTCACACACATAATAATACTTTCACAAACAGAATAATACTCTCACACACATAATAATACTCTCACAGACATAATACTACTCTCACACACAGAATAATACTCTCAAACACATAATACTACTCTCAAACACATAATACAACTCTCACACACATAATAATACTATCACACACATAATAATTCTCTCACACAGATAATACTACCCTCACACACAGAATATTACTCTCACACACATAATACTATTCCCACACGCATAATAATACTCTCACACACAGAATACTTCTCTCACACACATAAAAATACTCTCACACACATAATACTACTCTCACACACATAATAATACTCTCACACACATAATACTACTATCACACACGGAATACTACTCTCACACACATAATTCTACTCTCACACACATAATAATACTCTCACACACGGAATACTACTCTCACACACGGAATACTACTCTCACACACATAATAATACTCTCACACACACAGAATACTACTCTCACACAGAATATTATTCTCACACACATAATACTACGCTCACACACATAATTCTACTCTCACCCACAGAATACTACTACTCTCACACACAGAATACAACTCTCACATACAGAATACTGTTCTTCATTCATTCATAACCCTCCACTCCCAAAGGAGCATAGGCCTTCAACAAACACATGCCAAGTCCTCCTGTCACGTGCCATCATCTCAAGTTCTTTCCATGTTCTCCTCATCATTTTCACCTCTGTTTCCAGCTCTCTTCTCCATGTACTTCTTGGTCTTCCTCTGCCTCTCTTGCCCTGGGGGTTCCAGAACAAGGACTGCCTTGTAATGCTATCAACAGGTTTCCTCAGTGTGTTCAATACTGTTCTTACACACATAATTATACTCTGACACACAGAATACTACTCTCACACACATAATACTACTCTCACGCACATAATAATACTATCACACACAAACTACTACTCTCACACACGGAATACTACTCTCACACACAATACTACTCTCACACACAATACTACTCTCACACACGGAATACTACTCTCACACACGGAATACTGCTCTCACACACGGAGTACTACTCACACACATAATACTACTCTCACACCCATAATACTACTCTTACACACGGAATACTACTCTCACACACGGAATACTACTCTCAGACACAGAATACTACTCTCACATACATAATACTACTCTCACACACATAATCTTACTCTCACACATACAGAATACTACTCTCACACAGAATAATATTCTCACACACATAATACTACGCTCACACACATAATTCTACTCTCACTCACAGAATACTACTTTCACACGCAGAATACAACTCTCACATATATAATACGATTCTTACACACATAATTATACTCTCACACACAGAATACTAATCTCACACAAAAAGTACAACTCACACACACAATAAAACTCTAGCACACAAAATACTCCACTCACTCTCAGAATACTCCTCTCAATCTCACAATCACTCTAACATTCACAAAACCACTCTTACACACAGAATACTTATCACACACAGAAAACCACTCTCAGACACATTACCCCTCTCAGACACAGAAAACCACTCGCCGCACACACAGAAAACCACTCTCAGACACATTACCCCTCTCAGACACAGAATACCACTCGCACACACAGAAAATCCCTCTCACACTCATATCACTAATCTCATACACAGAATACCACGCACACACATAAAATCAATCTCAAACACAGAATACTTCTCACACGCACGTGATATCACTCTCACATACAGAACATCGCTTCCACATATAGCCCATCATTATTACACACTCAGTTGTAAATGTCACACGCAAAACATCAGTACACAATATTAATCTAACACAAAGAACATTATTACCACACACAATGTCGTTCTCACACACAGAACGTCTACGCGATATCATCTCAAGATATTTTCTACGGACAACTTCTGGCCGATGGCAAAAGAACAGCCGTGCGACCGCAGTTGAGGTTGAAAGTTGTGTATAAGAGAGACATGAGAACACTGGACACAAAGTCAGCAGCCAGGGAGGATGAAGCTGCCGATGTCACCAAGTGGCGATGCTCCCTACGGCGCCAACTCAGATTGGGCGAAAAGAAACTCTTACAACAAGCAGTAGAGAAAAGAACACACAGAAAGAAACATCAGAAAAAGAAAAGCAGCTGACAAGTTATCATCTCAAGAGCGCATCATTCCCCATAGTCAGTTATGGCTGACGGACGTTTATATATATATATATATATATATATATATATATATATATATAGGTATATATATATCAAAAATATCCAACACCTATATTTATTTTTTATCAGGGAAAAATAAATGATATATATAGGAGGTTATATTATAAATGTATATATATATAATATATATATATATATATATATATACGAGGTCTGGTCAAAAAGTATCCGACCTTTTTTTTTTCAGGGAAAAAAAATGATATACAGGAGGTTTCTCTGGTGGATACAGTGGAGAAGACCTTCCTGCGCATGCATGAATTTTTTCCCTCCCAAAGACAGTGCAATTAGTGTACGCGCGAGCTGTAGTAGTAACAAGCCGTCGGATTTTTATTTGTCACGAAATGACGGAACGTTTTGAACAGCGGTTTTGCATTAAATTTTGCCAAAAGCTCGGTGATACCCAAGTACAGTATAAACAATTCGAAAGATTCAACAAGCTTTTGGCGATGAAGCCATGAGCATTACACAAATTAAGGAGTGGTACAACCGTTTCAAAGATGGCCGCACATCGGTGCATAGCGAGCCACGTTCCGGTAGACCATCAACAAGCCGAAACGACGTGGTCATTCACGAAGTGCGGACTTTGGTCATGCAGAACCGTCGTATCACCATCCAAGAACTTACACACGAGGGGGGGGGGGGGGGGAATAAGCCACGGCTCAGTACAATCCATATTGACGGAGGATTTGAACTTGCG